>JAWPHD010006009.1:0-77500 GCA_037043455.1 Cyrtodaria siliqua
TTCAATAATGATTTCCCTAAAACACAGCCTGTGTATCAGTGTACAGGGGGTATCTAAGCCGCTGACAGTCAGTCTGTGTGCTACAAACTAATTGTTATTGTACGTAAACAGTTAAATTCAGAGTTCTCAAGTTCTGCGTTAACATCGTTTTAATGGGAAATAGAACTGGATGCCAATATAAACACCTTCTTTTACATTAAGATAAGATACCATTGTGTACTTGAAACATTAACCAACATTTGACATGTATATTTACAGCTTAGATTGAAACAATAAACCATTTTATATGTGTTGTAAAGGTTCGAGGCATATACGGCTATATTGTCTTCTGTGCATGTCAATTGTTCATCCTCCTACATTTAATTTATTTTTAAAAATACAAATCAATCCGAAAATGGAAGCTATTATTGTGTTTGCATGCCCGATTTTATATTGTTTTTAAGTCAAAACATGTTAGTAAATATAGCATAGTTCTATATTCTAAAATAAAACAGCAAAATGTAACTGAATTAACCATATCTCAAAGTTAGAGTTTACAAAAACTGCAAATTGTTTTGACAAAAATACAAAATGAAAGCAGAATAGTGGTATTTAGGAAATTAAAAATGGCGAAAAAGGGTCCATTATTTTATATGTGTTTGAATTTGATGCGGGGAAGTTTAAAACAATACGATTGCCGTGTGAAATTTAATGCTAACATAATATACAATGAATACACCTATAATAATGTTACTTCTAAATATGTGTATATATAAGGGGGAAAACCGTCACATGGCTCATTCGTTATTGGATCGAATTTAACCATATCAATGAGAACGCATAGGAAAATGCCGAAATTAAAAAGTTCACACTGTAACAACATACAAAGATAAAGATTGCTTTGAAAACTTCAAAGGCTGCTATCAAGTTTAATGACAGCAAATAATTCAATTTAGTAGACTCTGATCAATGTTGACAAGGGTGGTATAGATTAAAAAGACTAAAATATATAACTATAAGTATATAATCTCGAGGTTGTTCACCCTGTTTAGCAATTATGATGTCATGCGAAATATAGGCTGTTCCATTTACAAACGTACTTGGCCATTAATCATTTTGAATTAAATCGGACATCCTAGCTTATTACTGATAAATGTTGGACACGATCAGACATTGCTGTCAAAAGTATAACAATTACTTGTGATACACTATCCCATCTCATCCATTTTGAGCTCCTTTCGTAAGTTTGAAATGTGTGTAGAATAAGCACAAACAAATATTATCAGGTCTTAACGTATAAAATTTTGTTATAAAATAGTTTCGATATATTCGAGGCGTAAGTAGATATAAAACTCGAGCAGGAAATGCAGCATTCAAGGACAACAGTCAGCCAAAAGCACGTATAGAAAAAAAAACAAGTTTAAAGATGACTAAAATGCAAGACACGACATTACAAACATAAACGGGTTCACAACAGGGCTACCGCCATGGAACGGTCAGTGGCAAAAAGGGACCGTTGGGGGTTTAAACCAGGTTCTAGGATCCAGGTTCTTGGCATTAGCCTTTGAAGATTTAGCAAGCTAGGTAGTATATTAGAATAATAGATGCTTCGTCGGCATAAAGCAGAATAATACAGCAGCCTATATGAAAGTATAATCAACAGATCATATGGTCGATGATTCAATTGTATTAATACTATTGACGAGTAATTTGCAATCTTAGTGACACTTACTATTATAGTGAATTCGTATAACTCGTTAAATCACTCAACTTGCAAATGAACTATCGCAAACAATTGTCGAAAAAACTGATTGGTGAGAGTCGGTGACACAGAATAACATTAGCAATATGACTTCTATTTTACTGATATCAAGCCTACGGATATTTTGGGCTTTGCTTAGACATTTTATTTTTTACCGTTCACACGGTGTATACTGAAACAGAGAGCTAAGAGTACATCTCAGACTGAACTAACCATAACAATATTGAACTGGGAAAAAGCATTTGAAGTCCGCGTTAGTAAATCGCATGTAGGACACACGATCGGGAAAGGAATAAATATGGAGTTCTGTGCGTGTCAAGTTATATTTACGACACGTTAAATGAAACAAAATGTCAAAATTGGATCTAATAAGATTTACAAATTGATAACGTAATATCTGATAATTATAAACTATTGGCTAACGCGTCAAAATAAATTAAACAATTAGCTAAAACATAACACATTACACCTGTATTGTTCGTCTTGTATGTACGGTGTACAACAAAGGATTTGCCTCATGAAACAATTTCATGTGCCATTGGTGAAACACAAAGTACTATTGCTGGGCCCCATGCCGAACTAATCGAGCATGAGACTGTAATCGTAATTGAATTATTTTCTGCATGGTTAAAACCAAACCAGACCAATACATACGTTTAATGCAAAAGACGTTAATGTATTCAAATACACCATTTTAACTTGCTTGTTAAGGAGTTAACCCCGACTTTCAGAGCAAGCGATATGCCTAGACGAATTCTTTTTCGTTTATAATTTTAAACTGCGATGCGGTTTTAAATATATGCTACAGGTGACGTCCATTATTACATTAATTGTAAATAATACATTAAAAATATAATATTTTAAATTTTGCAGTATTTGATGGGTAAAAAAATGCATATGCATTATGTTACACCTACTAATGTGTATTATTATTATTACTGTCATTATGTTAAGACACTAATGAGCTGAAGGCGTATGCCGTTGACGTTGCAAACATCGGGAGCAATGTCACATTGGATTTTCTTATTTATGAGGTGTCAACAAGAGAAACACCTTTTTGACAATAAAAACACTTTAGAGTAAACCATCATCAATTCATGAGAAAGATGATTTGCGACTTGGCCCATTCATTCCTAAAATTAGGTCGCCTTATATACCATTTTGACAGAAGATGAAAGAGAAGTTCGTTTATGTATGTATCAAAGTATTTATTCAATTCGTCCTTTCTATATAAATTGTATGCATATATAGAATGGATTATATATGGAAATAGAGACGCATTTGTATTCATGAAAGGCACGTGTTTAATGTAAATGTTCCAAATGTTTAATGTTAACGTTCCAAAGAAATAGTAGTTGTTAAAAGGGGCGGTTTTCCCTTAAGTACCGAGCATTGATTGTGTAAACGTTGTAGACGTTACGAAATCTGATTCTTAGTTTGCTATTCGCAAATAATTGTGTATATACATTAAATATTTTTTGTATATTAAATGGTCGGCATGAAAATGAGTGTAAATATTCCCGTGTGCATTTCACATTTTCCACGTTACTTACGAAAATGACAAAATTCTCAAAACCACTTAAACGCACTTCGTGAACTGTTTTGTCTGATGATATTGGCTTTCATACAGGAATTTGTCAGAACCATTGATATCCGACAGTTCCAGCTAATCAAACTTGGCACCATCATAATATTGCGTACAATATAAGTGTGCGATGATGTGTGTATCATTTCTGATATCAGTTTCACTTGCCAACGTGGAACGGGTCACTGCTGGATTCTGTTTGATGCATTAACTGGTCGAAGTGCACTGACGTGTTGATATATATATATTTGATAGTTTGTTCAGTATAAGAATTCAGCCATCGAAGCACCAAAACACAATGCGTATCTGCTATGTACGAGTAATTAGCTGCTCGTTAATAATACCTTCATTATATAAAATATGTGTGTGTTCATGTTTGGTTGGCAAAACAAACGTATTGATTTTATACTACTTTATATTTGATATGCAGCTTGTGTAAGAATCGTAGACAGCGTGACTTTACACAGTTATCATGGCTTCTCGTGTGAGTGGCCTACATGTAACTTTGTTTTGACTTCAATTGTTTCAGGGGACTTACATGATTTATGTTTTATTTTTACATTATACTACGCATGTGTATCTAAAAGGGACACACGACCAGCTTAAATTTTTTGAAACTATCCCCGTTAGTTAGTTATCCCCGATGTCCCGTTAGTTTCTTTTTGCACATAACTTGCATATTTGCTAATCACTGTTCATATTAAGACATATGTATTGTTTGTTATATTGCATAAATACCATATTTAAAGCTAAGTTAGATTAACTAAGACAAATTTAAAGGCCAAATGATACTGGATTAATAAATCGAATCACAGACAAATTAATTTGTTATTAGCTCTGAGATCGAAGTGCTAATTTTAATGCTTGATGACTATATCAAGATAATCGGTGGTGTGTTCTTAGCAATTACTTATGTTTAATGCCTTGAGTACGCGGCTGTGTGACTGTCTGGTACATACGATATGGATAAATCAAAGTTAACTATGAAGTTTTCTAGATATAGAGATACCCCAGTGGTGGGCTTCCTTCGATCAGGGTTGCCCTGCCGATTCAATCACTCACTGTCAAATCAACAGTAATGGATAACAAGCATATGCTGATACGAACAAAGATTACTTAATACTAAATCATATTTTATAATGTGTTTATCTGATTTATAACCTGTATATAAAGTAAACCAAAAAAAAATTAAGTTCAATCAGAACAAATCCGAAAGGCTTTAATATTGTGTGTGCATGTTCCGCATAACGGTGTGTTCGCTTTAAATATATATATAGATGCTGTATAGCAACCTAACTGTCATGTGTTACAGTGAAATAGACCCCCCAGAAATGAAGCCAAGCCTTTTTCTAAAACACGCAAAACACACAAAACTGTTTTCATGATCGTTTGTATTAATTGTCTTTCCCACAACATCAATTTCCCTTGTTCAACACCAAAGAAAGGAACCCAATAAGATTTATTTTCTGTCTTTCCAATTGTAACGTGAAGCATACTATTCCTGTTGAAAACATTATAAACTCTGTATGTTCAAGGCGACCAAACATTGGTCAAGCGCAAATTCAACTAGACCGTTTCTCATGGAAGAGTTACTGAGCTGCATAAAACTGTTCTAAACGATTTATAAGGGCCCAATATAAGGTATTACTTAGCTGATAAAATACAGATTTATTTGTATAAAATCGATTGTCAATCAGTAAGTGTTACTATGTAACCCCAATATTACCACAATCGAGCATTCAATCAAGATACATATACTGATCATTTTTATTTGTAGATAAAATGTTTATTAACAGAAACCACTTCACTCATATCAACATATCCTTACTGATTATATTTATTCATATATGTGCCATGGTGTTTTTTTTTGTTGTTTTTTCAAAGAAACGTACTTAATTGTAAGTTTAATGCATAAAGCAACACGTTCATCTCCGCTGACCCCAGCAGTTCGTGGGTCACGTTAGGGGTTTTGTTGAGACTATATCTGAAGCAATAGAGGACAATCTATAAACAAACCATTAGATAAATTAAATAAACCGTGTAACCTGCCCTATAATTAGCACACTAATAACCACACGCAGTCGGAAAATCGCATTGCCGCCGACAAAGGCTAAAGTTTCCAAACGTGTGAAAAGGATCTATGCTTGTTTAACAAAATTAAAAGATACACAAACGAATGATTTAAGACAGATGCACATGAAGAGCTCTGATGGTTTTACTATTATATTCATTGATTGGACTGTTTAGTTTCGAACATGTATGTTACAGATATATACTTCGCCAGGGTCTAGCATGTTAGACATATACTGCTGTTTTGAGAAACCGCCAACTACAACAGTTCCGTTGTCGTATTCGAACCCAACATCTGCATTGCAGGGATTGGTAGCTGCAGTTGGAGATTTTAATCGAACATTGTTTCGAGGAATGCTGGTATATAACTACTTCATATCCCAGATAGAAAAATGAATCTTGCGAGATTGGTAGTCCTTCAGTAATGGTGAAGTTCTCGATTATTTAATGACAGCTGTTTCGCGTACATATCTAAATTAAAATGAACATATATTTGGCAAAGTGGATACAAAAATCGAACTGCAGATGAAGCATTCGCAGTACAGGGTTAACACACAGACCTAATAACAAACATTAATTTATTAATATGTCTGTGGTTAACACGACAAATGGAATTAGAAACAAAAAACGTTGCAATGATAAAGAGAAGCGACTCCTCAAACATATAAGGGTTAACATTCTGTACTATTGATTTTATTAATATTGAGTTCTGTTCAATCCGGGGCTAGTGGGCGTGAACGGTAGCAAGCATATTTCACTACCGTTCATGAACAGTCTCAATTAAAACCGAGACTGCAATATTTCGTATTTATCGTGTTCGGCCGTTTCCAAAGGTCCACTCTCATACTCGTTGGTAATAGAGATACTGCCTTGGAATGGTCAGTGGCAAAAAAATGCCGCTGGGGTTTAAACCAGGTTCTAGCATGAGCAAAACCTCACTCATACCCTAGTGTCATCCTTAAACGGGACAATGAAAATAAGGAAATTTCTGCCAGGCTATTTCCTCAAGCCAACTAGGCAGCATCAGTAGGCGACATAAAACTAAAACTGGCACTCTTAAATATTGAAATCAGACTGACTACAATATCTGAAAAAGAAAGACATATTACGTATTGTTAGATAAGATTCCATTTATAGTATGTATTCTATATAAAGCTCTGATTGCCATTTCAACATTCACTTAAAAGCTATGTTGAAATACGACAGGTAATATATAGTGTCGAGATTTATTATGTAGTTGCATCATTCCTATCTTGTCATCTATACACACACAGATTTACTGGTTATACATTCACGTTGTGGCAAATGGCAAATTAATGATCATGAAGTGGTTTATCTATAAATATGTATTATGTTAACATTTAAGAATGTATGCACTTTTCACTACCACTCATGAACAGTCTCAATCAAACAAACTGCAATATTTCGTATGTGTCTTGCTCGGCCGTTTCCAAAGGTCCATTATCATACTCTTTTTTTATAAATTGTGAAAGTATACATCTTTTTATAATTATGAAAGTGTATGCATATATAATTTAATTTAATGTAATTTAATTAATTTTAAATGGTATATATACTGCAATATTATATATATATCTATTTAAAAGTGTTGACAGTATTCATTCAAGCACTTGAAGAGTACATGTTTTCTGTAGCTTGGAGTTGATCTTATTTAAAATGTGCATCTATTCCCTATACGTCACGAGTTATTCTGTTGTAATGTTTTAGTTTTTCTAGCATAACTAAACGTTGTTTTTTTTAGATTGTTTTTATTATGCCGACAAGTCACCATCACAAGAGAATCACGAAATGGCGTGAACTTACATGATTAATTAAATATGCTTTATGCTTTATCAACTGATGATTTATTATTTATAATCAAAATCGTTAACCGTAAATCTAAAACATTAAAGCAAATGTTGATATACTTATTGGTTATTATCAAACGCTTCTGATGTTTTTTTTAAGTGTGCTTCCCTCTTTATTAATACATTATAACAATTATAAAAAATATTTACCTATACAACATCTCGTAAAAACAAATCATCAATTATATTTTAAGTGAATAAAATGAAAGGCACACCCAGAAAATTGTAATCTGATAATAGATATTGGAGTAAAAAAACAACGGCAACCCAAGTTACACATTATGCCGATGAATTTTGTTTTTAACTTAAGATTGGCATTGTAGCACAAGAGGCAAAATTCAGAAAAGATAACACCATTTAGAGTTTGTTTTTTTTTAGCTTATTACAAGATTGTTCAGAACAATTTGTCTTACGAATTAATTACCATTCCTAAAGTGTTTGCATAGACTGGATACCGTTCTATTTGTTTATACAAGTTGAGACGACGCGAGCTATCATAGAACAACCAGTCTGAAATAAGTCCCCTTGGAATTTCAGGACTTCGGACATTTTAGAAAAGGATAATATTAACCAGATTTTATTTTTAAAACTATAATCACTGAGACGCATATCGCTTGCTTTCTTCTGTCTCATGATCGGCCAACCGAGGTCGAAGATTGAAGCTGGGAAAATGTGTACTCGATTTCTGTTTATTACCACTTTCTCCGTGTTCCACCGTCATTAACATGTTATCAGATGTGGTAACACCCGAATCTGTCAATTTACTAATATTGATGTCGTCTCGTTGTGCCCTACGTCGGATAATTATTAGGCTTTGCTAATTTATTTGGTGAGTTGCCTATATAATGGTGAAACTTTATTGCTTGAAGATGGGTTTAGTTTATACTCGGAAAGCTAGTCTGAACTCAGTGTGTAATGCATAGGGGAATGTTCTGTTCTATTAGGTATATTCGTGTGGAATGTCATATCTCATTTCTGTTTATGACCAATGTTTTATGTTAAAAAACTAACCCAACAAATAACACACAATAACACTACACAGCCGTTTATCAAAACTCCATCCAGGGCTTTAGGTCATATAATAATATATATGCGACTATTAATTAACGTATACGTTTGTTAGTGGGTTCTTAAATTACCCGTGATTGAATATGCGACTTGGTAACTCTTAATTCGACGCTCTAGTTTTGGAGATTGCTCTGGCTGGTTAAAGCCGTTTATATTGTGTCTGTAGAGCTTGTATTGTCAAAATAGGTTAAAATTGCATGTATAGCTCGTCGGTTTAGATATGGTGTATATAATATGATGTAAAAGTTGGCTGTTGTTAGCTACTATTGTTGGCGGGATAGCTACTTGAATCTTGAGACAATATTATCCATAAAATAGTATAAGCGAGGAAACGTGCCTGTAATTATCGTAGAACAATAAAGTATTTGTATTTCATAATAAATTATTAATATTACATTCTTCCATCCCAGATTAGCTGAGATTACTACCTTCATACCATGAATCCGTAAGAATCCATAAAACTCTCGTAAATTCACAATAACATTGTAACAGCATACGCCAGAAAACAATAACACCCGTTTATCATTTATTCATCTGTTTGTAAGTTTTATCTTGCAAGGATCGTGTAAAGTTGAGGTTTGAAGTTAAATGTATTAATTTTGCTTTCAACGTAATTAAATCGAACACTTTTTAGCAGATTCGGTTGAGATTAGTGCATTATTTGATGGTATTTCACGGACTACCTGTAGATAGAAGTGTGTTTAGTCACGCTCGTTACTGATAAGATGATACAAATTAACATTTTAAAACTTAATAATAGACGTGCGTTGAACAACACATAGCTGCTGATGATGAATGGGCAAAAAATATGGGATGCGAATGATGTTGTGCAATTAAGATTTGAAGCTGAATGGGAAAAAACGGATATAGAAAGCGTATAGTAATGTTACGCTGAGCGTATAGTAATGTTACGCTGACTCTATAAAGAATGTTTATAAGTAACTATGAATGTCACCGAAACTGAGAGTGTTAATATTAAAAAAGCACGTATTGTTTGGGGCGCTTGTTTCAGCCAAAGGTGTTTCTGCAGTAGCTTCGGCAATTTAAATAATACGTACATCAATAATATGTCATTAGAACTGACATTTTAGTGGTAAATAAAACTACCTTAGTTTTGAAAATCGGTTGAGAAATAAATATTTTACAGCCAAAATGTTTTTTGATGGGGCTTTTCCTATGTAAATTCCTTGTTGGTTGGACAGAAGAAAATAAAGAAATTTCAAACAAACTTGAGTTAGCCTTCATAATTTGCTATAAAACTTCCAGGGCGTCTTAATTTATGAATATCCAACAATTTAAAACCATTTTTGGATAAAAATTCTATAAAATCCAACAATTTAAAAACATTTTTGGATATATTTTTTTTTATTATTTCTCCACCGATTTTGAAAAGTAAGGCACTAAAAGTGTCTGTTTCACTGATATACAACTTATTTAGATACTAGATGAATTTTGTCTGAAAAGTCCAAAAATCCTTTGGCTGAAACAAGCGCCTCAAACAATAGGTACAGTTTTGAGGTATCCATGCTATTGTCGGGGATATCTGTCAGTGGGTAGAAACCAATTGTATCGTCTTTGAATTCGTGTTAAGGTGATGGACCTCCTTCATGATTTTAATAAATAGCAGTTCATAAATAGTCTCAATTTAAACCCAATTGCTTATGCTGAAGTATAGTATTTCAATGTGCATTGTTTATTCATGGTCTTCTATTACTTGAGTTTTTCTAAACTATACTATTTATGAATAAATACACATATATATATATATGTATTGTTCCAGATTCGCGTGCCAACTGCTTCTTTTGTCTGGCACTAATCGCCAAAATAATTAATATATCAACCCGGCCTTTGTATCAGCATGCGTATGTCACAACGAGACAAAACATATTAATTACGACTAATATGTAAAGCATGTTTTTGTTTGAATCCTGAAGAATTCGGTAATAACGTCAGAATTATACAGTGTGACATGAGACGGTAATATGAATATTAAAACGTGTGCATATAATGACATTATATATATATGTTTTATCCTTGTTTGTATTATTTATAAGTATTATACTCGTAATTCTATAATTACTGCAGCATATATATGTCGGTGTAGTTCTCTCTAAATATATTCATAATATGGAAGACAGCATACTGTTATATTATGATTGTGTATTATTTTATATTATCTAAGTTATATATATACTGAACCAAACAGCTAACGCAACTGTAGACAATACTTTTAATATCTCAATAAATATCTTGTCAATAACGACTGTAAATTAAAAGAAATCGTTCAAATCACCTGTCACCAACGGTACCAGTCGGCATATAATAAGTTCGTTCATACATTAAAGGTATTGTCTACTGGTGCGTTAGCTGTTTGGTTTAGTATATGTATATACATACGCCAAAACTAAGAGTTTTAATTAAATATAATCAAAAGAGAGATATATATATATATATATATATATACTGAAAGGAAAAGGAAACGCATAATCTAAATATTGCCTATACTTCACTGTTATATACACCTAATTGTACGTAATATTCCAGATATATCTCAACGTGTTTTGTACAAAAAGGGACTACACCTAATTACAGAAAGGAAAACGCTGTCATGTAGTAGACTTTTTAATCAAAGTATACATTGTTACACGAAATTCATAAATGTTGAAATTTCGCTTGAAAAAGTCGAGCCATTTCAGTATAGTGTTTAATGTTAAGAGACTGCAACATTAAACGCCTAAGTTTGCTCACCTGCTTGAGCCAAATGCGCATTTTGTCGATAAAGAAACTTTAAAGGGGTAACCATTGGTGTTTTCGGTGCTGTTTAAACCTTCTTTCCGAAAGGACAGGCCTAATGTCGTCCTGTACCATTCGATTAGCAGTAGCATATTAAACATACAATATATAGCGGAAATATCCACTATGCGTTTCTTTTTCCTTTCAGTATATATAATTTATACTAATATTGTAAGTATGCACAGTTCTGATTTACTTTTTCATTACGTACGTGTTTTTGCAAATGGCCTGATTTTTATGCAGGTTTGTCGAGATGGTGTGTGCGTTGAGCTGACAGGAGTCTTACCGTGTATTATACGTGAGTTCTTGAATGATCAACGAAAGCGGAAGAATTTTTAATATAAAAAAAATACAAGTTTGAGTACTTATCACGTATAGACATACATATCCAGCAATTACGATGTTAATGTCAACGTTAAGTACACGATCCGCTATTCTGAAACAGGGTAACATAATCCATACATGCACCGTTCATGTTAAGTACACTTTCGTTGTACAGAAACAAAGGAAGTGAGCATAAACGAGTATACGCCTTGAAGGTAGAAACGCAAACAAAATGGATGCCGTCATGGAACAAATGTGGAAGGTTGGTGCGTAATTTGTAGTTCGACATTTGTCAGAGTAATGCTAGATAAGAATTAAAAAGTACATCTTACCCACATTTTTATCGAGAACTGTTAATGACAAAACGACCACGTGGAGAACTTACTGAAAACTGATTTTGTTTTTGTGTGCACAAAGTCTCACCTTCCATTTTGAATATTCTACACGACATTACCAATACATATATCCCATGACTTCCCCAGATCCCGTTACGCTGTCTGCGTGTCTCTGTACAGCAGATCTACAACTCACGCTACTATTATCCGCCCTCTTGAGTTTTGCGGAAAGATTAGCATTCCAGATACTCCAAGTTCCATGTGGCTTGACAGTGTCCAACCACTTCAATCAAGCGTCTAAAGAATCGCAAAGATTACCTAGAACTGTTTTACGGCCACCTTAATTGCAAATCCACCTCTACTTCCAAGATCGCTTATACGCTGTCAGGCATAAAACGCATAGGCCCTTTCAAGAAAACATTTTTCTAAATCGTGAACGATTAGTCGGTGGTAGGTCCATCATAAAATTATGTTATAGCAACCTTACGAATATCTGATGGATAGATAATCGGTTTATTTGTCTTATAAACGTCGATATAGTGCATTCCTCTTAAATACGGTATGTTATTAACAAGAATGATGCTACCAGGTTATTTCAGTTCGATCTGTATTTTATTTGAACCTTTCTTATGGTTTTAAGAATTTATATAACTTGTCTATTTATATAAGAAACCGATAAGTAGCAAACTCATAATTAGGCAAAATAAAACTAGTTTTGATTTCAACATAGCTTTTATAGCTCGGAATTCCAATTATATTTTTTGAAATCAGCAAGTTAAGAATATGTATAGAAGAAGATAGACCAGTCGAGCATGACATGTAGCACTCAATGACCACAGTCAACCAAAAACACGCACCGAAACAAATAATAATTACAAAGATGACTAAAAGGCAATATATGACATCACAAACCTAAAAAGGTTGACAATAAGGCTGCCGCCTTCGAACGGTCAGTGGCAAAAAAGGCCGCTGGGTGTTTAAACCGGGTTCTAGGCTGCACCAAACCTCACTCTTACCCTACGTCATCCAACTATTACACCATTCATTGTATCGCTTTAGTCGGGACCTTTTTATTTATAGAGAAGACATTAGGGTAAACCATCTAAGTCCAGAGAAAACCGTATGGTAACCCATCTGAATCCATGATTTAGTTTATGTTCTCATGGATCAATAGATGATCATGATATCGATCTATTATTGAGTAATGACCTCGTGCCTACTGGTCACCCTCCTTCTGCAGTACGTGACAATAGGTTGTGATACACCTGTCTACTGCGAGGACATAACTGACCATTACTGACCATCTCTGACCCCACTGTTAAGATGCGCGCTTTGATAGTGTCCATAAAATGTGCATGTCCACGTAAAGCCCAGGTGTCGCCATTGTCTGCAATAACTATGCCAACACAGTAATCGTCAGTCTTCAACAACACTTTAATGATGCACAGGCGTGTATAGTGCGTGTGATGTTCCTTCATATATGACACAGATATTCTAAAGTATTTAATCATTTTAGTAAACCATTATTAAACTGTCAAATACGTGTTGAATCGCCGCTTTAGAATCAGACCATGTGTTACTCAAGTAGGAATGGGTGTACATTTGGTTAACGTCTAGAATGTTAAGCAAAATGCATGTCTGGCAGATAAGCTCTGTATTCAGAGAATGCATGTATCTAACGTTCCGTTCGTCCGTATTCTAAAAATTGTAGAATTTACCGCATGGAATGCGACCTTTGACAGTATGTAAAGTATTTTGACCATGCATTCTGGTGGTTTACTAAAATGCATGTATTTTATATGCTCTTTGATTTCTCAGAAGAAATCTGCACCGGAGAACATCATGTAACGGCGCATCTGTTCATTAGGGAGATGGTGTTCAAAGTAGATACAAAACTCGAACAGGAATTATTGAATCTCGCACAAAATTCAAGGCATCTCACTGGTTGAGTGCGGTCAGGTGGTGACCCCCTATTTTTCTGTAGTGGGTCAGTAGATTTCATAGAGGGTCTCTAAAATAATATTGACTACAATTCCGATTCAAAGTTTAAATCATTTGCAAATAGTTATTTAATGCGTAAGTAACAAACATAATAAGAAAATTAATAATGTTTTTATACTGTACCGGTCGCGACGTCAACGTCATGACGTCAAATTGCACGAACGTGTCAATGACGTTGACGCTCCATTAAAATGGGTTAAATATCGGTGTTTGCCTTAACAAAGGTGTTCGATGCTATAAATCAGTTATTGGGTTTGTTACTGACCCCCTACAGAATATATAAGGGTACCGCCTTGGAACGATCGGTGGCAACACAATATCGCCTTGGAACGATCGGTGGCAACACAATATCACTGGTGTGTGTGAGTGGGGGGGGACCAGGTTCTAGAGTGCTGCAAACAAACCTGGTTCTAGAGTGCTGCAAACCTCACTCTTTCCCTATTGTTATCCCAATAAAATTGTTATGTGGTCTCATATTAATGCAAAGCTTAATGTAATATGTGGTACAATTCGCGTAGTATGTGTAACATACAAATATATCATAGACATTACCACTTCACAGTAATTATACTCGTTAACACAGTTTCGAGAAAACATCATTTGAAGTTTGCCCAACTCACAACTATTTCTGTTTGCTCCGAGTGTATGGCATATAGTTTAAACGGCACAAATAATGATTAAATACATGCTGATTAGTATAACATCCGATGTGCAACTCTTTGTCAGTGCCATCGAAACACGAATATGGGTTCTCACCTGCCAGTTGTCCAATCAACGGCAGAAATTGCTTTGCTTGAAGTTCATTAGAAAAATAATGTAGCCTACTGCAGTTGATTACATTTTGTTTTTGAAAACGGCAACAACCTTCTGCAGAATATATACTAAAGGAAAAAAGAAGCGCAACTCTATGCTTATAATCACATATCTTGGCATGTATTGAACAAAAAACAAAACAAAACAAACCAGTAATTTCGTATTACTACACAGTATTAATTTTCAATAGACCATATGCTGGAGGTACATATCAGTGGCGATTTTCAATCAGTATATTGATTATTTGAACAAAAAAAAACTACTTATACACGACACTTAAACAATTTCCTTCTTTTTTCCTTAAGTATATTTATAATTGATTTTCAAGCCGTCTTATTATGATGACAGCGGCTTATGATGAAGCTTCAAGCATAAATGCATCTCCGAAGTTCATAGAGTAGTTTCGGTGAATTAAGCAAAGTTCTTAACATTTAGTAAGCAATTTAACAAGACATGAATACACGATCCCTCAAAAAAAAAAGCTAAAGCTAGATTGATATATTTACATTAAGTAAATTACAATTGCAGACTCTCTCAGTAGCACTATCTTGTTTGTTGATTTTGGCAGCATTGCATGTTTGAAATTTACACCTAGGTTTGTGGCGGCATATTGTAGAGGCATGTTTCCAGCGTGGTTTATCAATCTGTTTGCTTCTAATTGGGTGTTCGGAGATTGAAATATGCATTTCTCGACCTATGCTCAAGTAGTTTTAGCGATAGTGTAAGGTTATGCTTTTATTACCTACGAATTTCATCGCATTAGAAAGGGTGGCAACTCCAATTAAGATACTATGACATGTTACTTAATCTTCCGGAATGTTTGAGATGTAATAACCATGCATGTAGATATATGCTGATATCCTAGGAACACTGTCTTTACGCTCAGTAAATGGTTTAAGTGAACTCTTTCATTGAAATTGTATATATACTAAACCAAACAGCTAACATCTCAATAATAACAATCAATAAATCAAAACAAATTTCATTCTGAACGAGACAAATATCTTGTCAATAACGACTGTAAATTAAAAAAAATCATTCAGATCACCTGTCTCCAACGGTACCAGTCGGCATATAATAAGTTCATAAAGGTATTATCTACTGGTGCGTTAGCTGTTTGGTTCAGTATGTCATATTATGCCCAGCAAGCTACAATATGCCCGTCTGTCCGCTCTCACTGCAAGGTACTTGTGAGGCGAATTGTCGGTACAGTCAAGAAATGTGTGGAAAATCGATTAATGAGGTGCACCTCATACTTGAACCAGTTTTAACTACAACGAGAGGCCCAAGAGGGCCTGTGGACGCTCTACTGGCTAATATGGCTCTTATAACATCAATGAAGCGAGTGACTATCGTCTTAAAGAGGCAAAATATAGCATTTTTAACTAAATCAAGAGCCATAACTCCGCCATTACTGGTCCGATCTGGCTGGTTTTCGAACTTGGCCAGTAGAGATCATAAAAAAATAATAAAAAAAACAAAAAATTAAATAAAAAATAAAAAAAATAAAAAAAATAAAGAAACATAAAAATAATAAAAGAAAACAAAATTCAAAAAATCTGCTAAAGTTTGGCAAAGATCAGATGAAAAATGAAGACCCTATCGCCTTAACAAGGCAAACTATAGCATATTTAATAAAATCAAGGGCCATAACTCCGCTGTTACTGGTCCGATTTGGCTGGTTTTCGAAATTTTCCGAGCTTTTATTGACATTAACAATCTGAAAAAGTTTGATAAAGATCAGATGAAAAATGAAGGCCCTATCGTATTAACGAGGCAAAATATAGCATTTTTAACTAAATCAAAGGTCATAACTCCGCTGTTACTGGTCCGATTTCGATGGTTTTTTAACTTATCCGAGCTTTCATTGACATTAACAATCTGGTAAAGTTTGGTAAAGATCAGATGAAAAATGAAGGCCCTATCGTCTTAACGAGAGAAAAGTTAACGACGTTCGGACGGACGACGGGCGGACGACGGACGGACGGACGACGGACAACTCGGCATCCCATAAGCTCTGCTGGCCTTCGGCCAGTAGAGCTAAAAACGGCTTACTCTTGTTAGTGAACAAAAATCACCTCGCCAGTTATATCGATATCCTGTACATATACGACTTTTGATGATTTAATATGTACATTGTGTACTTGTGAAGTTTTTGGACGCAACCCACAAGTCAAAATATGCACACGTACCTCCTTATGAGTACATGTCACACAAACAGGCTACATAAAACATCAACTGATCTGAACGATCCATACACGGCATAGTGTCTGTCCATGTCACACAAATTTGCTATACGAAACAGCGAATGCTCAGTTTGTGTTGTCCTTCCGTGTCACACATAGCATCTACTGATCAGTTTGTATTGTTTATTTGTGTCATAGAAATTATACACATGGAAGCAAGTCAAAAAATTTGAGTCGTAACACACATGGACGCATATTATACTATGTATTGCCTGGTCGTGTCATGCATATTACGGCATATGTTCAGACGTGTTGTCTATCCATGTTACAAAATGTGTTACACACAAGACAGTCACTGAACATTGGCATTGTATGTCTGTGTCACACCCAAATAGTGGCAACTGAGAATTGTATGATGTCCTTCCGTGTTCATCGGAAAACATCAGTCAAACAATCCGTGTGTATCACATGTTCTACCAATCCATGTGTATCGCATGGTCTACCAATATAAGCTATGTGGTGGAGCCTGTCATCGTCATACAAAATGACGGGAGTACTAATCGTTTAGAAAATATCGTGGTATTACCACATATTCCGATGTTTACATGAGGTAATTTCTGAGAGAAAAAAACAATCTTTCCGTGTTTGAGGCTTGCAGAGTTCCTTCAGTGTAAGCAATTATGATACTCGAGTGGTCCTGATGTTTTCGAAAAGATTTCTTGCGAATTTGCGAGAGAATAAACAAAACAAAAACAACGGAATTCAGCACATTTAACAGTTTACTATGGAACGAAAGCAGTATACCAGATTTGACTGACTATGCATTTGTTACCGCTCCAGTTAGATAAGAGGAGTGCATAACTCCATGGAGATAATTCATTTTCAACCCATTTTATATCAGGTAAAGTCATAATGAAATATTTAAAACTTCTGGTACCACATGTACAGATGTTTCTAATGTTGGGGATGTGGTTAGAGAGATAATGAGTTAAGGGCGTAGGGTTGCACATACTCTGAATATATGATGTCTTTCTACACCACTACAGATGTTCATTTATAAATACCATGTAGAACTTTTTTTTTTTTAGAAATGTTTAGAGAAAAAACAATTACCATACATATACAATGTGCATACACAGTTGAAAATTCTACGTCGCAGGTTAACCTCAACATGCATTGTACATGGACAGATGCTGACCTAAACATACATTGTACATAGACAAATGCTGCCCTAGACATACATTGTACATATAAAATGTTGACCTAAATATGTCTTTTACATAGACAAATGTGACCTGAACATGCAGTGTGCATAGACAAATGTTGACCTAAACATGCAGAGTACATAGACAAAGGTTGACCTAAACTACCATTGTACATAGACAAATATTGACCTAAACATGCATTGTACACAGACAAATGTTGACCTAAACATGCATTGTACATAGACAAATGTTGACCTAAACATGCATTGTAAAAAGAGAAATGTTGACCTAAACATGCATTATGCATAGACAAATGTTGACCTAAACATACATTGTACATAGACAAATGTTGACCTAAACATGCATTGTACATAGACAAATGTTGACCTAAACATACATTGTACACTGCACATTGCGCATGGATATATACACCGACGGTAGTCGTCTCTCGTGCATCTTTTTGTCAAAATTATTTATGTTTATGTAGTTTTAAATGCCGTTAAACGAATGGAAATTTACCATAAAAGGCTCTAACCGCTTAAAACGGCATAAACGCCGAAAAAAAAATTCTTGTTTACCTAAACATGTAAACAGGAGCATGTCTACTCATATTCTGTTAAGCTAATAGATTAAGTCTAGATAACAAAGGTCATCCTATTTTCATTCGTAAAACATATGTAGCGCTAACATGTGTTAATGATACGTCATGATCAGAATTCACTTCACCAATGTGACGTATGGTAACGACATCAATGTCTTTACATACTGTATAATTAACCACGCATGATGACTTTCACAGCAATGGAACCCACAGCCATATGTGTGACATCTGGTATGGTTGTGTCTACAACGTGTATGTACCATTAGATCTGGGTACATTATATTGTACACGCAGCAATCTTGATTTTTGAAAAAACGCTAGATGCGTTAATACGATAGTGATTTGTTTTACGCGATTTTAATAATTTCATACCGTACTTATCAAGTTAAAAAATCGTTCAAAGCTACAATGTAGGAAACACGACATTGCATAAATACATCAAAGCAAACAAGGTAATGTGTAATACATAGATTGAGAGTGCCGCAATAGGTAAGTAAATATGTTACCTATGCTGCTCCAAATATTGTGCCTTTTTGCCAGTGTACATTAATCATTCTGTTACAGCTTCTTCCTTAGGAAGCAGTCAAGGATTTCCGAATAGTTGGAATTTGACTCCAGGAAAATTGCTAAGTAGAATGCATCTGGGCGTTAAACGGGGTTATAAATGGTGGTTTTCAGCTATTTGCATTCCCTACACACACGAATCTACTTAGAAAAAATGACTCCCTTCAGTGAAGATGGATGGAAGTTCAAAATATCGTCAGAGAAATATGTATAACTATTATGTCATTTTTTTTTTCATTCTAAGGAGGCTCGCGCTAGCAAAAAATACTCGTATTAAAACCGTTCATTGCAACCTTAACTTTCTTTTCACAGAGGACGAACGAAAGCAGTCGAATCGCACTACTTTCTGGAAGCGTAGGAATTCGCATACTTCATTAACATCAAGTTGACCTTAAATGACCGATAATAAACTGGAGACGGTTTAGGGTGTAAGTATACACAAACGGAAGCCGAGTGGGTAAAACTGTCCAAACAACGTGGTCAACTGATTCTTAAACATACCGAAACTAATTTAAACAAAGCCATATCGGGTTGTTAACTAAATGTCTTCTCTCCGCTTCTAAATTAACCATTGATAGTTTACTTTCTTCTATGTTAGACCGTTCAGATAATTATCTAAGAGAATTGTATTTAATTTCTGATTCCTCAATGAAAACTAATGCATCAGGAACATCTATGCGATGCAAAAAATATAATACAACATTAATTAAAAGATAATGATTAAACCTACAACGTAACATTGCAACTAAACTTAATGTCAGTGTTGCCATTTATTATTCACTGCTTTGTCTTACGTTAAACAAATGCTTCATTTTTTCCGTAATTAAACAGCACGAATAAATGCACACGAATATCTAATTACAGTCATACAATAATGTTACTAACATCGTTAATGTTTAACAGCGATGAGTAATACAACTGTATCAATCTTTTGAATATGTTAACAAGCAACACTGCATATGATCGTCTGCACTTACTCCATCGTCAGTGTTATAATAGAAAAACAAACCCACAAATTATAAAACGGTGCTCATGTTCGTATTTTCAACGTTTAACGTATCGAAATCTAAAACCTCGAATTTGCTAAATTTCACCACGGGTGAGTTCACTCAACAGACAGACAAAACAACCCTCTAAACGGTTGTCAAGGGTCAAACCCGATTCAGTTGCAGGTGTCAAACATCTACACGGTTGTCAAGGGTCATCCAGATATTGTTGCAGGTGTTATTTAAATGCAAGAGGAAAGATCAAGAGAAATAATAAAATGGTTTATATGTAGGGCCTATATTAAAACCGTGCAATATATATAATAACCATAAATTGCGAACACAAACAAAGTAATTTTAAGTAGCAATTATTAATATTAAAATGTAATTATACATATAACTTATTCCACAAAGTCAACGCTCACGACTACAGACAGCAGTTGTTCGTCGTTACCATTGCTGAGGTAGGAAATGCCGCTGATAGATTTCACTATAGTACAGAAAAAACGGGAGCCCAAAAAAGGGATCCATTTAAAGAAACGAGCACAAGCAATTAAGAACAGTAGCAGACTCAGTTTTATAGTCTGTTCATGAGAGGTAATTTAGGTATCACCGGCTTAAAGCGGTATTCTAGTTTAAAGCCGAAAAGAACGGGATCGCAGACCCCAAAAGAACAAAAGTAATAACCATAAACCCTAACACTAACCCGTTACATAACTGGCTGCTGAAATTCAACAATGGTATGTCTAGAGGCATTGTAACAAACAGTGTAGGCTGAAAACATACAGTAGCATCTGCAGGAGAAATACAACAAGACGATATTGGTATGCAAACGTATACACATATACTGAACAAAGACGTAACAACGGAAGTAGAACAAGTTAATTAGGCTATACCAACCGACAACACAGGCAAACCGATACATTATAAATATGTATTTGTTATGTCTAGACTGCATTACCAATGCTTGTGTTCACGTCTTGTGAATTAATGTTTACTTTCTTTATTTATGTGTAAATGTTACAGTTGCATTGTTTGTTTATAAGCAACATGATAAGTTTGTATAGGCTATTGATGCTTGCTTGAAAAATATTGCATGCAAGTGTCATATTCTGAGAAAAGTTTGATATAATATTGCTCACCAATTCATTTATATAACTGCTACAATATTGCTAACCTATTTATTTATAATATTGTAGAGGTATTGATGCCTGCTTGAAAAAAAAAAAGCGTCATATTTTGAAAAAAAAGATTGATAGGCTATAATATTACTCACCTATTCATTGTTATTCAATGTTTAGAAACGTTTAATGTATTGCTTTTCACGTCAAATAACCAGTCGGTGACGACGCATTTTAGAATTAATGCATCATTAAAATCAGTATGAAACTGTACATTAACACTAACTAGGAGTCTTCATCTATCATAAATATGGGGAATTTGATTGTAGTATTCATTAAATATACGATAGTTACTGTCGCATTTGACTAATTGTGTTTATTCAACGTTTATTTTCAAATGCGGGATGTCAGATAACAAAAAATGAATGCGTTTAGCAAACGTTTTTTATCAGGATTTGTAACTTTCCTGGGAATTATATATATCATACATCTCTTGCTAGCAAATAGACTACATCTACAATACAGACACGGGTTTGGATGATCTGGGGAAAACGGATACTTACGTTTATGGATCTAGAGAACATGGACAGACAATTACTTATAAGGATCTTGGTATCAAAGGTCTGTTTTAGGGATCTAGGGAACCGTGTCCTAATAGACAAAAGATGTTTGGGGATCTATGGGACAATGGTCATTACTTTAAGCGATCCAAGAAACAAGGACCCCACACCCTGGAAGGGATCTTGATGTTTCTTACGTGAAATACACTTTGTTTGCCTCTCTTGTTCTTTAATAAGACCCTCTTAAATGTCCGTTATGAGTGCAAGCACTTTCTTCGTAGTTATCAGTAAAGCCCTGTATATATTTGTTGCAACCTTTCGAAATAACAGTGAATCCTTTTAGTTACATGGGCTCGGCGAAAACATGTAGCACCGAAGAACGGGTATATCTTTGCAGCAAATGTACACAAAAAAACACATACATGAATGTTTGTCATACTATTTAACTCCATAACGGATCTTGAATAACCAGCTGTTTTAACTGTAAGCATTAAGTATTTGACAGTATATATATTTATTATATTGTTTATCTCAGATATGTACATTCCATATCAAAAGATTGATTGAAGATGGAACAAAAGTCAGCCTACTTCTATGAAACTATGAAATTTGGTAAACATACAGCCATTACGTGTACTTTAAATCGTTGATTTATGAATGTAGAGAAAGCGATTATGAGAAAGTGCATACCTTATTTAGCGTTAAACACCAAGGCTTCGTCTCATCAACGAATCATTATAAGTCTTGAGGTGAATATACGGGTTAACATGGGTCAAAGTGGTAATATAAAACCAATTTGTCTTCACCGCTTGGATTTTCATAAAAGAACTTGCGGATTTCTTAAGATTAGCAGCCTGGCAAATTTGAATTTTATCATACGAAAATGAATCATAAAGCAATAAATTGAACTCGAGTGATTAAGCCTAATTTCGAATTTTAGAATGTTGTTTTCACCTGACTTCCACTTCAAATGTTATAATAAGTATTGGCCATATTGTCAGTCTAACTACACCAAGGGCTGGCGTGGCGCAGTCGGTAGCGCGGCGGATTTGTAGCCTAATTTCGAATCTTATTTGTAATTCCAATATATTTTAGAGTGTTGTTTTCACTTGACATACACTTCAAATGATATAATAAGTATTGGCCATAGAGTTGTCAGTCTAACTACACCAGCATACAACAAAATACACCAGCATGCAACCAAATACACCTAGCATACGTCGCTATGAGTGGTGATAACAAACAGATGTTTTCGAATAACCGGAGACCTTATAACAAACAGATTGGACACTGTGAAATTTAAATGAATTTTACGTGGGACAGTGCGAAAATTTCACAAAATGCTGCCCAACTTTAAACACTTCTATCTTGAAAAGTTTCATAGATAGAAGTTTCATTTATACCAAAACCCAACACAAATTTAATTCGCTTTCTAGGGACAGCAATTTTCTTACTCTACCATTTTAAACAAAAAACGGATTTCAACGGAAACGTTTACTATGTCACACCTTGACTTGTTAAGGGAAAAGCCAAACATGATGCATTTTTTATCTTTTAAACAGCTTTTTATATAACTTATGTTGAAAATGAATATACATTAGTATAATCCCATTTTGATATTCATTATCAATCTTTTGAATGAATTCTCATCAAAATCAATGAATAAATGAGAGAGGAGATAGAAGGAAAAGTTAAGGTGCCACGTGATATTTTGGCTACTTCATTGGTTCAGATAGAAAGTTTACCTGTTTATTAATATGTCTGTAATATGTCTGTGGAATAACTCATTAACAATATGACACTTTACCTTTTTTCCTGAGTGCGATCTAATTCTATCATCTGTGTGTTTGTTTATATTCATTTATTCAGAATATTGATTGCACTTTCACGTTTTCTAGTAAAGATTCTCTTAAAAAGATATTAATACTAACATTACGAAGTGGTAGTCTACGGTTTTGCTCGGAGCTTTACTAAACTCTTGATTACACACACATTCAGTAATTAAAACTCCGTTATGCAAGGCGTGCGGTTTTATTTGCCGTTCATCATTTCATATTCTGCTTTTTCATGAATTATTCAGCGTTCGTAATGCACCTAGTCACTTTCAGTAAAATACCCATTGATGAGACAAGAGGAGCTGCACCAGAGTAACCTGATAGAGTTGCAAGAGATACAATGACTTCAATTAGGTTTGTTTCATATTACGCACTTTTATGGGCAATGCTGCTGACACTGTTTATAATAAAACAAATATGTTTTTACTTAGTAGTCAAATATCCAAGCATTTAATTATTCATTTAAAGGAAGAAAATATAGATTAAAATATCTTAACTATATGACATACGATTGAATGGGGAAAAAAGATAAGAAAATTAGCAAACAAACGTATTCATATGCAAGCAGGAGTCAATTTTATAACGTTTCAACAGCACGCAATACTTGACAATGTTACTAGTGTTAATTTTGACAATGAATCTTAAGCTAATTGAAAAACAAATGACTATCACAAAGATTGGCTTATTTTTCATTTGAATTACTGATTGAAGTCATTTAAGAACGACTGACTGAAGTCATTATAAATCAAAAAAGTCTACAACTAGCTGCGGGAAATACTGCAGAAGAGATTGACAGACGTGGATATTGTTGAAGAAGTCAATATGTACCTTTTATTGAAATCTAAACTCTAAGTCAACATTTAGGTCGACTAATTTAGCCATAAGTCATGCACAACCACGCACATTTTCACAGAGAGGAGACCTTGTGAAAGGCATACCTCAATCGTTTGACCTATGGGTAGGGTAGATACAATATTTCCCAGATCAAAAAAGCAAAGAATTTATATAAAATGAACATCTGTGCTTGCTTAGAGGACTTGAGATGCTCAGATGACTTGAAATGTTAAAGGTTTTAACTTAATCGAAATTCAATTGCATTAAACGTCGTGGTTTAACTCAAATTAAACCTAAAGTGTCAGAAGTGACAATTTTAAAGCAACGTATATGTTTCGATGCATAATTGTATCGTTTTACTATAATTCTCATTTCGGCAATGTATGGCTTTTCAAATATTCCATTATACTATCTAACGCAAATAACAAGATCCACCGATGAAAGTGCTACAAAACAACAACAAGAGCTGAGGAAATGATGAAAATAAACATCAACTAACTGAATAGAATAAATGTTGTTTAACGGCTCATCAACACAATTATAGGTAATTAAGGACAGACTCAGAGAGAGCAATTCTTTAAAAAAAAAAAGAAATTGCAGAAGGCCACATTGAAAATAAGATGTATATGATGTATGTTATATAACTCTAATGTGTTACCTTCTTTAAATAATTATTATTATTATTATTATTATTATTATTATTATTACATGCGACTAATGTGAAGTGTCTTGCCCCAGAACACACCGACTAACCTCACCAAGAACACACCGACTAACCTCACCAAGAACACACCGACTAACCTCACCAAGAACACACCGACTAACCTCAGTGAGGCTTGGACCCGGACTGAAATAAAACCCTTTTCGGCTTGCTTGAAACTACGTCATTAGAATCACACATTACATATAACAATGGCCTCTTACGTGAATAAGCATGTTTGCTTTCCTGTTTGTGTGAATAAGAACTGCTTCCTGTTTGCTCAGTGCAAAAAAATAAAAGAAAATAACAAAAAAACAAAAAACTAATAACCCTTTGTTCCGGGCTTTCAGCTAGCACAGTTCATATACACCTGCAACCAATTTTACGTTTGTGGTCTTTACTTCATATTTAATATATCTCCCCCACTAGTTAGGTACGGGTGTCAATAACTAACAACATAAATGACCTAGCTTAGAAAGGTCAGGGAAATTCGACATGGGGTGAAATGTCGTAAATATACCGTAAAATGCATAAACACAAAACGTTTGAAAAACTTACATGGTCAGTGTATAGACTGACAGTTGGTTTTGTTTACATGTATCATTCCGCTATGCATACATCACGTGTCAGATCGGTTAGACGCTGTGATCATTTTGACATGCCTAATCATACTAATTGGACGTAATTTTCGTCATGAAGATTCCAGTTTCTCAGACTTAATTACAATGCATCTTTAAGCAGATTTGCAGAAGGCGAAAAAGCGATATTCTCTGAAACAGCCATTGTATTGTATTTCAAAAGTGGAGGCAGACGAGGGATGAAAACGGTGAGCGAGTGCGCATGATCTATAGATTGGCAGTTAGCCCACAATAAAATATATTTCTCATAAAAAAAGGTTTCCAAAAAAAAGGTAAATATGTTTGTAGATTATGAACGTAACATGTCAGTAACGATGAAATCTACACCGCAGTATTTTAGCACAGATGATTTAAACTGTGTAAACAGTGATATTGTTTATGGTGCTGTGTATGGTCGGCATTTTTACATAGTAAACGTTCCTATTAGTTGTAATTATTTGCGTGGAGTGCGTGGTCCAGTGGTAGAGCGCCGAACACCAGATCGAGAGGTCGTGGGTTCGATCCTCGCCGCGGCCACGTTATTTATCCTTGAGCAAGATAATTAATCCACATTGCTTAGTACTGGTTCTACCCAGGAAGCCATCGAGAATGATTAATCTAAGTTGCAATAACTTGTTTCGCAATCGATGTAAAATAAATATGTTTAAAACTAAAAATTATTTGGTGATATGATAAATACAAAAGTGAAACAGAAAGTGCAACATTTAAAGTCAAAATCAGCCAAAACCGGACGCATTCATATATAACAATTTTGAACTAACCACTTATCAACAGATTCGAATCTGCCAACCTAGGACACTAACATCGACAACTCCACATCGCTTAAAAGCAGACGTCTTAGCCCACACGGCAACTTTTGAACTACCCAACCACTTATCAACGGATTCGAACATGCAAAACCCTGTGATACTACCATCGACAACTCCGCCTCGCTTAAAAGCAGACAACTTAGACTACATAAACAGATTGGTTTCAGTGGACGGTTGATACTAAGGCTTTTACAACATGGATTATGAACGTTTTGAAATTATTATCACTTTACTCCAGTATACATCACATCACATGGAATGGAATCTACAATTAATAGAACCAATGAGAAAACAGAAAGGAGCAAAGAATGGGACACACATATTTTGCACATATGTTAGATGTGTGTTCACGTATGATGATATTAATGATTATGACAGTGGTTCTTGTCAACGTTAAGAAATGTTATAGCGGTAATTTGACGGGTCAGGTGATTTACACAGAATTCTTTGATCTTTGCCGCCTTGTCTTATAAAAATGACAACATAACGTCTAAGCAAATACGCCATGATTAAGTTGAATGGATTGACGTGAGGAAACGTGCATAAATGTGTATATTATATATCAAAAATAAACTAAAACAATGCCATATATCCAACCACCTGAACGGGCTGACGTGGGGGAAATGTGAATTATTTGTATAGAATGTTGTTTTGTTTTAATATAAAAGGAGACGATGCTAAGTGCGGTTATATCTTACTAACTCAAGATGACTGTTTAGTTGCGTGTTTGTTTGTTTGTTTGTTTGTTAGGTATTTGACGTCATTTTCAAGCACATTTTAGGCTATGTATGACGGTCAATTTTATGGTGCAGGCAAACCACCAATTATTCCTGGGTAGAACCAGTACTGTATACCTCTAGTCATCAGAATCGACACTTTCTCACTTACAAGTTGAGCTCCCAGTGGGATTCGAACCCGCAGCGGTGAGAGGTGAGACGCAAGCACGTTAAGAACTATTGGTCAGCCATATTAGATAAAAAAAAAAGTGGGTGGGGAATGGTATGTGCAAATTGACCACATGCACTATATGATAAAAAAAAAGAAGTATATCAATTAACTATATACATAATGGAGAAAAGCTAGCTGAAATGCATTTAGTTATAACTAAGCAAAGAAAGTAGAATGGATAAAAATCGTTCGTATATTTTTAGTACATTAATATTCCTTATTTTGAATTAATTATCCTAATATAATCAATGTTACATAAATAATGATATGTTAACTAGCGCGGACTACTTTTTTTTGGCCCAAAATAATACGTTTATTTGTATTTGGGACTATTTCCAGACACCATTCTCGGAAAAGATCATAGTGTGACTGCATTTGTTCTAATATTAAGAAATGAAGTCTTGTGAGCCGTCAATGGATGATTGGGCTATATTATAAAAAAAAAATCAGGAATTAAATGTTAAAACAACAAGTATTTTCGCATTAAACATTGGGATATTAAACTTAATATTTTTATTCTTGTCATTTTTTTATTTTTATTTTTTTACATTTCAAGTGCATTTTATTACTGTTCTCTTTAGTAGTATTGACCTTTTAAAAAGAAAACGTGTCTATTTAATGCAAACAAATATTTACCATTCCCCACCCACTTTCTTTCAAATATGGCTGACCAATAGTCCTTAATAATCAAATAGGGATGAATCTCAATGTTCTAATAAATTGAAACGATCAATGATTTCGGACAAACAGTTCGTTACTAACACGGTATGTATACACAAGTGCAAGTATGGTAGTATGTAGTGGTCTTGTGAGGTTTGCACAATATATGACGTTATTGAGATTTAGCCCAGATGTATCCCTATTCCGTATATATATAAGAATCGTATTCCAGATTTAAATCAGTTTCTCAATTATGTCACGTGCAACACGTGCATTATAATAGAACCAATCCCGACTGTATAGATAACATTATACACATAGATTGGAAACATAATTCAATAAACTGCTAGTGCATGCAGGTAGTATTGCCTTGAACTCGAAGAGAGTGCATAAACTGTGCCGAAGCCTCGATAATCGAACTATTAACTACATGAGAAAGACTAATATAAATTTTCCATAAAATCATTGATACATCAAGTAATTTAGTTTCGTATCTTTGATGAAGCAAATTGCTATAGAAATAAACGTTTCATTACAATACACACAAAGTCAAGATGGCGCCTTAATGAAGCAACACATACCGCCTTAATGAAGCAACACATACCATATGTGTTGCGTCCCTGAGCAAGACTACCCAGGAATACGTGGAGTTTGATTAAAACAAGGGCAGAGTGCTTTCGTTACAATCGATATAAAATAAATAAGTTTAAAATAATGAATGAATGGTGTTTTACGGCACGTCGCCACATAAATAGGTCATATTGTGCGCAAAAAATGATGAAAAATAAAGAAATGAAGTATTAATTAAAAATTAATGTAAATATACACAGTATAATGTGTGTATAACACACAAACCCAAATATATACTTAATACGTGCGAACATGCTATAATTTCGGTTCAATTTACATATTATTCGGGTGCGCTACCGTCATGAACACGACATGAACTTATCACAACGGTACCCTTTGTATGTATGGGATCCGTTGTGACACTGGACATTAACAGATGCATTAACAGTCTACAGTTGTATTAATGTTTGGATTGGCAATTTCCAATAACGTTTTTCCTGTCATGTATGTAAAAGAAATCCGTAGTTTAATCCAGCAATTTAATTTTACTGTAGTCGGGTATGCAGGACTGAGAATACACTTGATAACATAGGATTAACACGAGCAGTTTATCATCCCCGAGCCTGTTACATAATGCGGTAGGACAAAAAAGTGCTACCGTATCGTCGGCATACAGTGATATAAATAATCATTAACATGCCTCGTTGAAGTCTGGTCGCTTTATCAACGGCACATGTACGCCTTATCAAAATAGGCGATGACATTTGAGTAGATTAATGAAAAGTTAATGATGAAATAAAACGTTTTGTAAACAGTGTACTCAAACAGGTATAAACTGTATGTTTAGTTGGTATGCGAAGCGAAAGTGTGTCTGATTGGTACGGAATCGTTGTAATTGTATTCGATTAGTTAATTAGAACTGACGTGTTTTAATAATAAAAAAAAGATGTAACCGAAAATTTAAAGAAACTGCTTATCAACATGTTTCGGAATTGTTTGTGTGTGTTTTAATTTTATACAATATAAGACATGTGTAGGTACCCTGGACTGGACAATGTGGAAACCATTAATCTGGAAACCAATAAGAAAAGTGGTTCCAGTATAGCACTGTTATCAGGTTCCAGTATAGCACTGTTACCAGGTTCCAGTATAGCACTGTTACCAGGTTCCAGTACAGCACTGCTATCAGGTTCCAGTATAGCCCTGTTACCAGGTTCCAGTATAGCACTGTTACCTATATTATTTTTGTTTATAAATATGAACACTTACACGGATTTATACTTAATACTTATAATATACAGAATTTATATTGTAACTGAATTGTACTTCAATACCGTAATGAACACACACACAAAAGTCACTATAATTAATGTACGTTTCCAAAGGGCGTATGTTAACTTTACTTTATGTCAAATGTATAAGTGTTCGGCTATAAAAGACAATATGATGACATATGCCTGGTCATCATGTCTACATGGGCATGTATTACCTATGTACCAATGATATGCATTCAGTGTAGTGTACCATATTCCGTGTAGGCTTACGTCATATACTGTCATATACATTATGAAGGATAATGTGTAGGGAATATTATTCACTCTAGTGAACACACATATACATATATACATTAAAGACCTAGTATATTGAAAATATAGTATATTGAAAATAAAATGCAAATACATGTATGTTTAATTGTTCAGTAACTAAAGTGTATAAGACCCTGTATATGTACTGAACCAAACAGCTAACGCACCAGTAGACAATACCTTTAATGTATGAACTTATTATAATGCCGACTGGTACCGTTGGAGACAGGTGATTTGAATGATTTTGTTTTAATTTACAGTCGTTATTGACAAGATATTTGTCAATAATGAAATTTGTTTTGATTTATTGATTGTTATTATTGAGATGTAACAGGTAGTTTCTACTGGTGCGTTAGCTGTTTGGCTCAGTATATATTGTAACGCCACGAAATAGCTGTGTTTCAGTTTTATAATGAGTTTAATGTGATCAGATTGTTTGAACTAGATGCAAACACTTCTTTGACATTTCAGACTTCGATTCAGAATCCTGATATCACGGGTTGGAGCTTCACTGACGCCACTGTGTCTTTAGGTAAGACAGTAGTGTATCGGAGACTATCATTCGAGTACGTTAAAGAACCATAGAAATCTACTCGAAAGAAAAAATAAGAGTAGAGCAGGGTTCCGTGGCTTCTATGTATCCTGACTCTCATCTCTCTCTCTCGGGCGGATCAAACTAACCTAAGATACTGTGTTGAAACAATTCGTTATTCTGATAACGTCTCCGTGGCCGAGGAGTAAACTTTCGCCTCTCTCCGCTGCGGGTTCCAATCCCACTGGAAGCTCGACTTGTAAGTGAGGAAGTGTCGATTCTTACGGACGGTTCTACCCAGGAAAAGTGGGTGGTCTGCCTCCACCACAAGAAATCGAATATAATTTTACATGTGTGTTGAAAATGACGTTAAACACCATACATACTAAACACCATACATACAAACAAACAAACTCTTCGCAGACGCCGGTCACTGCAAAGAATATAAAACGTCAAATACCCAGTTCGTTACCTAGTTGTCCGTATTTAACTGCTGAAGCATATAGTAAATATTAAATAAAATATCGATGTTTTATTTTGTATTCATTGGAATGTGTCATAATAGTTTGTTTTGGAATTTCATTATTCGAGAAGAACATTTAATTGTCTCTCTCGGTATGACAGGTCATTATACAAACTAACCTGACATTAAATACAAAGATAAGCAACGCAACGTATAGTTTTTGTTCTTCCCCGTTATAATGAATACCATATACTTTGCTTTATTTTTTATTTTTTCGTTTGATTAATACTGCGATAAACGAAATCTTTGCATAGTTCCCGCCTTTATTTATGAGATTCTTCACTACCAAAATACCTAGAGAAGATCATAAACTGTAATCAAGATAAAGTACACGTCGTCTAGTGACATCTGCAGGTGAGAAAAAAAGATACTGAAATGCAATCATAAGGATATATTTCCAAACCAATTTGTACGAAGAGACGGCTATGTGTTACCCTAAACGTGCGTCATTATGGTTACAGCTAGATTCACGCTTATAGAACCGTGCCTCTTCTAGGAGATATTTTATGGGTTGTTTTTTTGACAGAAAGTGAATCAATGCATCATCAGCAGTTATGATCAAACGATGTTCTTACCAGTGTGGGTGCAGGTTAATTGTTAATGGCGGTATAAGACGAAGAATCAAACAAACACAATTAGTTGTGAAGTCTTTTTAAGCGAGTCTGTTTGCAAGGTCTGTTTTGACCATTACAACATAAATTAATACTTAGAACCGGTAATACTATAACAACACAGACAGCAGTCCCTAGAACCGGTTGTATGGGGTGTTATGATAGTAACAACAAACAGAACAGTCCCTAGAACCGGCTGAGTAGGGGTGTTATGTCTGTAACAACACAGAGCACAGTCCCTAGAACCGGTTGTATGGGGTGTTATGTCTGTAACAACACAGATAACAGTCCCTAGAACCGGTTGTATTGGGTGTTATGTCTGTAACAACACAGAGAACAGTCCCTAGAACCGGTTGTATGGGGTGTTATGTCTGTAACAACACAGCGAACCGTCCCTAGAACCGGCTGTATGGGGTGTTATGTCTGTAACAACACAGAGAGCAGTCCCTAGAACCGGTTGTATTGGGTGTAATGTCTGTAACAACTCAGAGAGCAGTCCCTAGAACCGGTTGTATGGGGTGTTATGTCTGTAACAACACAGAGAGCAGTCCCTAGAACCGGTTGTATGGGGTGTTATGTCTGTAACAACACAGAAAACAGTCCCTAGAACCGGTTGTATGGGGTGTTATGTCTGTAACAACACAGAGAACAGTACCTAGAACCGGTTGTATTGGGTGTTATGTCTGTAACAACACAGAGAGCAGTCCCTAGAACCGGTTGTATGGGGTGTTATAATAGTAACAACAAAAAGAACAGTCCCTAGAACCGGCTGAGTAGGGGTGTTATGTCTGTAACAACACAGAGAACAGTCCCTAGAACCGGCTGAGTAGGGGTGTTATGACTGTAACAACACAGACAGCAGTCCCTAGAACCGGTTGTATGGGGTGTTATGATAGTAACAACAAACAGAACAGTCCCTAGAACCGGCTGAGTAAAATGTAACATAAACGATGTAAAATAAATAAGTTCAAACTAAATTAAACAAACCGAAACTATAATTATGTGAAATGCATTTGTTATTTAATGTACATTGTCTTTGAATTAAAGATGTATGAGATGTTAAATAGTGTACAAGGTGAAAATATAAATGTGCTTGTGCTTGTGTGGTAACATATAAACAACATGTTTCCTTTATGATGGACAATCAATGTCTGACTCCAGACGTTAATACCCAAAATGTCAACTTTATGTGCTGGAAAATTGGAAGGCTTCGCAACAAGACAAAATTCACAATGCAACTTTATATATATATTATTCCCTACCCTAAACCCGAAGATGAAAGACCGTTAGGGAAATAAACGTCAAACTTTTTATTGAGATGCCAGCTGTTCCGCAATTTTACTAGCTTTATTACGGGCGCTGTGTATGACAATAAGTAGAATTTCCAAATATTACGGATCCTAAAGTAAACACTAGTGTCTAGATCTATACCAATATCAAGAGCATGTGCTTTTAGGTGAGCGTTTTTTGCAAACAGTTTTTCTGGAAAATTGCTAGAAACCTGCTCATTTCGTTCAATGCTTCCCGCGTTCTCACAAAATGTTTACATTTTCGTCAAAATATATTACATAAATATCTACATGCATATTCCTGTCTTGTTCGTTTACAATATGGTTAATCTCAAAATAGTATTAGAAGTATACGTTGTGTTCCAAGTTTACTTATATGTAACATTCATATTTTGACATTATTTATTTACATCACTGCGTATACTCTGTTTTATTCCACGTGTAAACATACGCTTGTGTTATGAACAATATGGACGCATAGCTGTTTCCAGGTCTGTAACCGTCATATTATAAACGTAGACCAATACAATATGGTGAACCGCGGTTGAACCTGGCAGATTTATTTAATTATTTCCCGGAAACCTAACTGTTAGTTTAGATATGAGTCTTATAAGCAAGCTATCGAATGTGAGAACATGAAACGTACCATTCTGGTACACGGTGCAATCTGTAAACACAATTAATACGGCCTTGCATTAGACAAAGTATACAACATAATCGCTCGGTAGATGTAAGCAATAAGGCGGCGTTGCAGCCGGTATCATACTCAGCTATACGGCAGCGTTACAGCCGGTATCAGACTCACCAATAACGCGGCGTTACAGCCGGTATCAGGCTGAACTATAATGCTGCGTTACATCCGCTATCAGACTCAGCTATATGGTGGCGTTAGCGTATTGACTTAATGCCCGGAATCAGACCCGATTTAATCGGGCCGCGGAGAAGATAGCTATGTGGCGGCGTTACAGTATTAATGTGATGCCGAGCATCAGATTCACATAAACCGAGACTGTTACTTCATATGTTTCATATCTTTTCCAATAGAAACATCCAAAATGATCTGAAATTTCGATGAGTCAACGCGAAACTAGTGAATCTTATTTTATTTATTTATATATAATTTCGATTTAATCATTCGATATGCAATACTACTAAATGTATACACTTGTGAATGCGATACTTGACTATATAACTAATAAATGCTTACAAGTACGTATATCTACCAAAGTACGTCAAATATACGTTTGGCAGATATTGTGCTATTTTAGTGGATTTCCACTTGAGGCAACTTCACATTTCCACTGGTCTATACCAGTTGTTTTCGTCAGGAAGAACAATGCCACAGTTTCGTGTATAGTGCATACAGCTGGTTTTCCATGTACGCATTTTTAAAAGTATTTTTATAATTTTATTTAAAATCAATGTTCGTTCGTTCGTTCGTTCGGTCGGTCGGTCGGTCAGTCATTCAGTCAATTCGTTCTTTCGTTCGTTCATTCATTCGTTCGTTCGTTCGTTCGTTCGTTCGTTCGTTCGTTCATTCATTTATTCATTCATGCATTTGTATATGCACTCATTAATTAATGCATTCATTCATTCATTCTTAAACATTTCACCAATCGGACATGTATTACGAACCTGCAATTATCGTATATCATGTCAGTGTTTACATGTGAAATATTTAACGTCATCAGAAGCATGTGTAGGGTGGGGTGTTGAGACGCATCACTCAGCACAACACCTGGGAGTGTGCTGGCAGGGCAGTTGCTGGCGGCTTGCATAACATGCGTACAGATTAAACTTAAACGTCGAATTCTAAACACAATTTAAACTTGTTCAGGGGTAAGTGTTATGAAAAGTTTTATGAACGATTACATTGTACTGGAAGACAATGGGCATATGTTAATATTGCATTATGTTGGAAGATCTTGGGCACATTTTTACATTTATATGTAACGTGTAAAGAAATATACTTGACCTTTTTTTTCTCTTTTTTTTTCTTTTTTTTTTTGTTGTTGTTTTTTGTTGTTTTCTTTACGCACATCAATCGTTTTTTTATCGGTATTAGTTAAGTAATATCAAATCTGAGATAGTACTTTACCGGCACCGGTAAAATATGGAAGGTAATTACCATTTAAGGTCCTGGCGAGAGTTCAAAGGAGGTTATTTGATTTGATGTATGTCATTGTTGCACCTCGATTACAGGTTATCGTGCCTAGAAGACATGTGATGATCTATGGACGCCCATAGGCCACCATATATCACAGGAAACTGTAAAAATCGTTATAGTATACGGACAAGTGAAAGAAATAATTATTATCGTATATTTCTTGTCCAATAAATAAGGAAACTTATACAAATGTAAGCAAGAATGCGTAGGTTCATCTAAGGTTCGAAATAAGGACATCCTATTATCATTCAATGCACGGGTAAACCTGATTCAATGTGCAAAAGCAACGGGTCACATAGGAGGCAGATACCACGTATTATGGAGACAGATACCACGTAGTACGGAGACAGATATTATGGAGACAGATACCACGTATTATGGAGGCAGATACCATGTATTATGGAGACACCATGTATCATGGCGGGTGACAGATATCATATAATATGGAGGCATATACCACGCTTTATGGAGCAGATACAATGTATTATGGAGGCAGATACCATGTTTTATGGAGGCAGATACCATGCAGTAATCGTCCGATTAATCTTCTTGAACGACCAATCAACGTTACAACATACGTTAACGCCTTTGTACGTACGACCAATCAGAAGTTACAACACATATTACAGCCTTCGAACGACCAATGGCAACAACTGTTAACTTTTTCTTTAAAGAATCCACTCTTCTCCTGAGCTGATTTATTTAGGAGTATGTCACTAATGAATATTTAAGCTACGCAATCGGAAAAAAAGTCTGAAAGAAAGCTTAACAATAAATCATTTTACCGACATTTCATGACTTCCTATATATGTATATAATGGTGGGCAAAACATAGTGTTGAATAACTATGTACACGTGCCCTGTTACATTTGGCACAGAGGCAGAGACAGGAGCAGTTTAACTCAGAGTCAGTGACCTCAACAATTGAAGTTAAATTGTAAATTACCTGTAATACAGTGATTCAAATTGGTGGCATGATCTGGCATCCAACAACGTTTCTCGCGGGACAAATTATGACAAAAAGATGTTTCAAAAAGCTTAAAGGGACGCTCGACACTCTTGGTTGTTTTAAAACTCGCTGCGTCTCGTTAGTTTTTCTACATAATTTGCATTTGTTCATTCATCATTATTAATTATAAGAATATGTCCAAATAAATTGTTTATGCATATTACTAACTGTTGATTATATTGCACCAATAATATATTTAAACCTTCGGTAGAATAACGAAGACAAAATTGAAAACTCAAACTTTTATAATTATAAACAAGCAAGTTTAAAGTCAAAATGATACTGTATAAATAAATCGCTAATTTTAATTATTGATAAAACTTCGAGATTTCCATGTGTCCCTTTAACAATGACTTGAACAATTTATGTAAATGAACTCTCTCTCTCTCCCTCTCTCTCCCTCTCTCTCTCTCTCTCTCTCTCTCTCTCGCACACATACTCTCTAATTAATTGTTTTTGATTTTAAAAAACGAATGCCGTTGCATTGTGTATGGTCGTGATAATTACATTGTTTTGCTCTGAGCATGTGAATGTTTCGCGAGTTGGAACTCTAATTAGAACTGCATGTATTCACATTGTCATTTAAGACTCTCCTCATGCTGCTAACGTGTTCGTGTTTTAAATTGCTGCTGATATGATTACCAGCTCTGTTTACTCGCTCACATTAAACACAGAAAATGAAGAATATTACGATATTCTTACTCTTGATCATCTTCGACAATCTAAACGTCTTGATCCTTTGTGCAGAAAATACGGAAACACATGTCAGTAACTATTATTTTTTTATTATAATATGTTTGACCATCCACATTTAGTTCGTCGATGTAATGATGAAGTTTCCCTCTTTGTTTATTTATTAATTCATTGTTTTTCTGCCGTTCTGTATATCTTGTATCTATAGAAGGTTGTCCGTATCAGCCAATCAGAAACGATAATAAAATCTCTGTAAAATGGCTGACGATTAAGAAGAAAGGTTCTAGACGTTTGTCTTGAAAACAAGCAAGCGTCGCAGATGATCTAGACTACGACATTTTGGACACACGCTCATGTTTTATTTCCTGTTGACTATCTTAACGGATGATTATAGTTACACATTAAGAGAGACCTCATGTTTCTGTTTTTTCCAATCGTAAATGAAGATCATGCAATGTGTTAGCAGCAAAACAATAAATGTAAATATTTATAGCTAAAAATAAGCTATAAATCACCCGTGATCTGACCCTGATACGGAAGCCGACAGCTAGAAAACAGATGGCCTTTTATTACATGTGTGAGGTGCATGTCGATAGATAGAAGCTGCTGTTTTGAATCGTTTGAAGAATGCTTTATTAGTTTATCAATACTCATACATAGTATCCACACAAAACAACTACAACAGAGGCGTTTGATATCTCCTAACAGATACCTGCATTTGACATCTCCGAACAGATTCTTGCATTTGAAATCTCCGGACAGATACCTGCATTTCAAATCTCCTAACAGATACCTGCATTTGAAATTTCCGAACAGAGTCTTGCATTTGAAATCTCCGGACAGATACCTGCATTTGAAATCTCCGGACAGCTCCGGACAGATAACTGCATTTGAAAATAGACCCGATGATACTATTTATAGAAAAGGTATGATTCATGATGAAGGATATGACGCCATAATTAAAGAGACATTTTGGATTGGAGTCAATATTTGATTCATTTTCCTCGAAAAGTGGGAAAACATATACATGTCACGAGTGCGTAGTATCTGAGTTGTTTTAAAATACGCAACTTATATTTGCATTGTTGTTATATATCATTAGAGTGAAATATAATAATTATCTTTTTAATCAATTACACTGCTATATAATAAGAACGTTTACGTGACCCAGGAAAGCTCTGTTTTCGATATGGGACCTTAATCAGAAAACCACAAGACAGCTAGCTATTCGGTAATATTTGACACCACATATAAACATGGAGTTGGCCTATATACATCAAAGTATTACATATAAACAAACGCTGACATTTTTGGGGGTTTTACGATGTTATCGTGATCTTTTTGCCGCTATTTAAATTTGAAGACATTGCGATGTTTGGAAACTCATTTAGGTAAATCTAAACAACCAAGATTCTTATTAGTGTGCAGTGTGTCCATATTGATGACAACATACATGGTTCATACTCGATCATCGTTGGTGTTCGCTTTGACTCTGTATGGTTTACTAATAGTGTCATTATAAAATTAATGTTATTTAGTAAAATCTGATTTAGGGACCTCCTAAACTAGCTATCCCGCCAACAGCCAACTTTTCAACATATGTACACGGTTTCTAAACCTACTGACAATGAGATATATATATATATATTTACATATTTTGAGAATCCAAACACTATAGACACATTGTACCATAGCTCTAATGCTTTTCCTTTGTTCTTGCTTATGATATAATTTTCATAAACCTGAAGGTCTGAGCCTAAATCGTGCTATAAATGCCGGTATATTTTAGCCGTGCTATAAATGACATATTCGGCAGTTATACCATAGTCTACCCAATTTTACACGCGCGTAGTTGTAATGTTTACACATAACCTGTCCACCAAAATGTCAATTACCGGCATTGAATGGCTATGGTACAAAACAGTTATAGCATATTTTTCTCGTATGCGATTTATACTGCACTCTCGGGCCTGCGGCCCTCGAGAAGCAGTATAAATCGCATATACTCGAAACAGTATGCTATAAATATTACGTATAAATGGCTTTAAACAGCCAGCCAGATGTAATTTTGCCGATATTTGGCGGGTTAGTTTCTTTAAGGGGAGCAAAATTGGCATCTTAACGCAGGTGGTATCTCAACATAGGTGCATTTTCAATTTAAAACAATGCAATTGGAAACTGCAACGATGGTTTCTTTAAGCTGATGCCCGTTTAATAGAGGCTGTTGCGTTTAAGAGCAGGTTTGACTTTAGTTAGTACATGATGTTATTATTATACTGAGTCAAAACATTAAGTGTGCTATCAAATCTGCATAATCAGCTTGATTACGAACAGCTGATAACATTTACGTCATGAACGTGTTCAGACATCCTAACGTTATGTTTGAGAAGAAGTTAAAAGGTTGACATTCTTGAGAAATCCCAGAGAACCAGCAGTTAACAAGATGCCTGTTTTCCCATTAAAGCTGCAAGCAAAATATTCAATTTCATAGATTCGGCAAATTTAGTTTTGTTTTGTTTTTGACTTTGAGGAACTGAGCCTCTGTTATTGAACGAATTGTTCATACAAAGGTATCACTACTTTATTAATGTATACATTTTGTATATTTCAAAACCTTGTTTTGGTAAGTTTGTCATTACAACTTTTTGAATATTTCCAAAAATAAAGGCGCACACTTTCTGTTTTTGTATTAGTATATATCAAGGAAAGACTATGCAGACACTAACTTGTCATTATACAATAACCTATGACCGTTATTCAAGAACAAAAGTGTTAAATGATGCGTACAATTGTATGTTGCTTACTTAATTTACTTGATTTAAACTGAACGGCCGCCACGAGTTAAAAACAGAGCGTTCGTCCAACATGTTGTTGAACTGTGCTCGCCTTCACTGGGTTTGTTCACAAGAATCCTAACATCTTTAAATTTTGAAACATGGTTACCATTTAGAATATATACTACTTGTGTTAAATCGATACCTGTCATTTGATCTGCTTTGTTGGAATTTTATCTAATTTCTTTAATCAAACTGATTACTTCTGACGTTTTAAGCGTATCTTCAATTTGTCTAAAAGTGTCAGCTGCTAACCTGACATGCTGTATCAAATAAATGATTAAACTTCAGTCTGTATTAAATTTAGGAAGCTTTTTAACTCTTATCCCAGTAAATCCGTTGGCCACTAATAAAATGTGACGAAGTATAGCTGAATGGATCAGCCATCAGTGGACGATCGAGTTGAAAGTAAACATTTATTCTTTCCTATCACTTTCAGATTCAGATTTAAGTACGATGGAATAGAACACTTGAAACGCATTTCATTTAACATTTGTTGATATAAATAAAGCCCATAATCCCCTGCGATTTCCCGTGGAGCTGTGTTGGCCTTATTGGAACACACCTGGCCACCTGGGTAAAACCTCGTCAAACGTTGATTTAATCACTAATCTGTGAAATTAAATTCCGATGAGAGCCGAATGACAGATTTCTGAAGTTATTGGGTATTCATACGCATACACTGGAACCTGTGGTCAATCAATATTGTATTAAAACCTCGTGTGTATTAAAGGCACACACGGCAATATTTAGAGAACAAGTAGGAAAGCGAGTACGTTTTAGACGCATATCTTTACTATCCCGGCCACGGATTCACTTATCAAGAGATATAATTCAATTTGTATCTTCATCTCCATTTATGTCATCCATTGCCTACACAATGACTAAGGTCATGTCTGAAGGTTTTGCTAGCAGCCATACTTGTTAGTTCTTCCTAACGTAAAAATATGGCACTTTAGCTATACAATACAATTCTCACAATAAACTAACGTGCGCTCAAATGGAATGTTGAACAAAATATATATAATGAATATATTCTATTTGCAAATTATTATACGGGTTTCATATGTTTTGTACAATTATTTTATTCTGTATACTATTCATTTATCCGTCATGGTAACGTGACGAATACTAGGATGGGTCATATTGTGATTATATAGAAATAATAATCAATTAAGTACAGGTCTCGTTCAGAGGAAGGTTTGTTGCCACAAATGGTTCTTGTTCACAATGTTTTCATCATAAGTGAAGAATGTTTCAAATTATTTACGACATATAATTATCGGAAAATAGGCAATAAATGGCGATAAACCGATACTATTGTAAATGAAAATACAAATATTGAATATTTACTTTATTAATAAAGGACATATAGTTAGCACATTTCAAATCAAATACAGATTGTTGTCAATAATACACTGACGTTAAATAGCAATCTTGCACTTTGTCAAGTTTGTTTAGATGAACTTTTAAGGGTTTTGGGTCGCTCTTTCATAACCACAACAAGACAATGATCCTCCTACAATTAACAAAGTCTTGTTTTTTTTGTTGCTTTAATAGAGTAATAACCCGCGGTAATGTATGACTTTATCATAGAGAATAAATATAAATATAAATACATACAGAATATATGAATAGAAGAAACTATTTCATTCAGAAAGAATACGTGTAAATAAAACGAAGAGAATAAACGGACTATTGTATACTCTGAAAATTACAGCATTGCTGTTTTTCGAGTCGTTTGTCATTGATAAATCAGTAATAGTGTAAGGTTTGCTAGTTTATTACTAAAATACACGTTTAACCGCCATGGTGTTCAATTTGTGCTCAAATATCTATATATAAAAGTTGGTTAAGCATTTATCTTTAATACTGAGAGTTCTGAAAAACTTGAAGAAGAGTGAAAGAATTATCAAAATCGGAAGATAGACAAAACCGATATGACCACTTGAAGATTGTTCTTAAACAGACACGAAAGCCGCCATTTCGATAACTATACTATAAATAATAATTATAATAAAGACTTTATTTAACGAGAGAACTCATTTGAAACTAGTCAATCTTCCATGAGGCCCTTAATAATATATATTATACAATATTTACAAAGATATGTGATATACATTTAAAATGAGTTGTAGTATATTCATGTATACAGTAACGGATTAGTCATTATATGGTTTGGTTAATTCACTGTAAATACAATGTTTTGAAATGATTAACAAATTGGGCATTTGTATATGGTGAGGAAGTCAGTTCCACACTTTAGAGACTGAATAGGCTGGTTGAACGATTTTCTGAAAAACTCACTATTCGGTCTGGGAGAATATAGTTGTAGATTTGAGGATGATCTTTAATTACGCATACAATTAGGTACATTTGAAGTAAAAGTAAACGTATTTTTAAGATAAGCAGGAGCCTGATCAATAAATGTTTTAAACAATTGCTTTTTGGAATTTAACTCTTTCGGGAAACATCATCCAACGAAGTTCGGTAAAAAGACTATACCATTAAAAATATACGGATTTTTTAAAAAATATGATTATTTACTAATTTGTAAAAAAGAACATCACAGCAAGAGTGTGAAAATAAGTATACTAATGTGTAATAACACATTTTATTATATAACCTATAAATAGACGCGTTTTCATTGGCTAAAAAGTAATTTTTTAGAAAAAATATCTAGCGATATTGACCTGTTTTTTTTATATTGACCTGTTTTTTTGATATTGACCTGTTTTATATAATTGTTTTTTTGATATTGACCTGTTTTATATAATTGTAAATTGAGGGTTATATAATAAAACAGTTATGGACTTTTCAGCTGTTATACATGATGTTGATATGCACCAAAAAATCATTATTGACCTCGGCTATCGCCTCGGTCAATAATGATTTTTTTGGTGCATATCACATCATGTATAACAGCTGAAAAGTCCATAATTGTATAATATACTAAGTTGCAAAAGAAACTGGACACATTGAAATTTTTACTTTACACCCTATCCTCTTTATAAAGCGACAGTCCCTTAACGATTTGACCTATTGAAAAACAAATGACAACATGATATTGGCAATGGAATGATAAAAACTTCGATAACAAACACGGCATATTCATGTTGGAATTTGTCAATTTAATTCTAAAAGAACTTAATACAATTAAATCTAAACAAAATCAGTGTCCACTTTCTTTTGCAACTTTTTACAGACCAAATCACCAATCCTGCTGCATTTGTGGGGCACTACCACCTTGGGATTGTTATATTAATTATGTTCAATTGTGTAACATCACAATAGTATCACCTTCTCCGTTTTTTCTATTAATTAGGAATACAAATAATATAATGTTACGTTTATAACAGAAAAATTTTCATGTAAATACTTAGAACTGTAAATATGTTTATTGCTATGTCATATGTTCTATGTATATATGCATTTGTAGTATCTCACGGGCCTATGGCCTATTTATTTATGAATAAATTCTTCTTCTATGATCAGTTAAGTCGGCTCCCACAGTCTTTTTATAACAACATTCAAATGGTTATACTTTCTTTATCATCTGATTTGGTTGATTCTTTCACCTTTTACCAATTATTTCAGAACCTTCAATAATAAAGATTGTGTGGCTACATGCAAACATTCCCTTTAACAGACGTTGGACTCTTGACAACAGGCATAAGGTTAGTATAGACGAAAAAACATCGGATAAACACACACACACACACAAGATAGTTAATCAATAAACAAATAACTAATTTATAATTAACAATTCGGCCCATCAAGGTGTATCTCGCGTTTATATTGGTCCCCATACAACACAGGCTAATCAGATAAGACGATGTAAAGATAAATAGTTTTTGTTTCACGAAGCGTGCTAGTGGTACATCTACATAATTAATGACTATAAATCAAGAAGGTGTACAAATAACACCTGGACGTAATAAACAATATGCGCCTACATTTTTCATATGTGCCCTATCTAACGAATAAACGGTGGTAAAACAATAGGAAATTTTATAGGAGCGTGATATTGCACTTTATTTGAGTCGGAATTAAAAATATACCACAGACGTATTGAATGGGAACAGATCGCTATAAAATAAACAAATGCAACCGTAGCATACCAATACATGCCCTTCTGTATCGGAGGATGTGTGCACATACAAAAAAACATGATGTTTTTATGACATTTCTAGTGTGCATTCTGTGAGAGTTTTCCACTTGGAAGGATGTCAGAACCTCACAAATGTTGCATCTATATCCTCGTACCAGTACTACAAAAACACAGGAATGCAACAAAGCAAACATAAGTAACCTTTGCAACATCTCAAAGGAAGAAAACAGACGAGCACATTGATCAAATAAGCATTCGCAACAACTCAACTGAAGAAAATAGGACGAACACATTGATTATACAAACATAAGTTAACTTTGCAACATCTCAAAAAAAAAATGGATACAATAGAATGCACAAATTGATAATACAAACAAAGAGAAACTTTGCAACATCTCCAATGAAAAAACAGGACCAACAAACGTAATTATTATACAAACGTAAATAAAATACGAAATAAAAATAAGTCAACACATGCAAACAAATCAGTAAATAACTGTAAATTTACACGTGTAGCCTATCCGACAAAACCTGACCAGTAATGCAACAGTCGCAGCATGTAAGCAATGTAAAATCAGGAGGCTGTACAGAATGGATTAAAGACACCGTGCAATAGTGTTCTTAGATAGGAAGCTTCTACAAACAACAGACGGAATAAATCTATAACTGCTATAATCCCAAAAGAATCAACATTATTTACGAATAAACATATCTGATAGCAACGCCGACAAAGTTAACATCAAATACATTTCCAATATAAAGCCATTGATTTATCTTGTAAAATATCTGATACGGTACACGCTACAAACAACAATTACGGAAAGTGAAATGATCTCTCGTAACTTAGCAAATACCCTTATCAAATGTGTGAAGTTTTACATTGACGCACACAGAGAGATAAAATGGACCCCTACCGAGCTATGCGAATTGAAAATGTGTTTCTTTTGGTGACCTATTGACGTTTTGAAGAGCATGCATTTATGCATGTAATTTGATTTTTTTATGAACTTGACTGTCAAAACATTTATAACGCGATTTAAGCTGGAAAGAATGTATGAAATATCGGTTACAGTATTTATATGAGTCAAAACTAGATGGAAATGCAATGGTTGCCTACAGAAGATAAGCAAATATCCCAGTATGTAAACCACATACCCTGTCTTCTAATATAGGATTGTCACCCATCATATAACACAGTCAGTAGAAAGAATCCAATACATGATATGAATGTTTTGTCGTGGTTTCTAATACACTTCGTCCGTTTGTATTGCATCACTGCAATTACAAATGGTTTTCAAGTGTGTAAACAATAACGCCGTACTGGTTCCAAAAGAACAACTCGTTTCTACAGTTTTATCAAGGTAACTTTAAAAATACTCAGAAAATGATATTGTTGGACACCATTTGCCGCAAGGAGTGAATTGTCAAGCAGATTCCAAAATGTTTTTGAAAATGAAAATAAGGGTTAATCTTACTAGTGCATATAGTATTATATAAGCAGACCTATCCGTTCGTGGGATTGCTGGTACATATACTATTATATAAGCAGACCTATCCGTTCGTGGGATTGCTGGTACATATACTATTATATAAGCAGACCTATCCGTTCGTGGGATTGCTGGTAAACCTAGGATGTAAACATAAATGCTTTTGGACAGTAAATTTGAACGCCTAACTAGACTTAACGTTATCAGAATGTCTAATTAATTCAACATATGCAGTCGAACAGATAGACGCGGTCCATAAACGTCACTTGGATGTGAGGGGAATACGTTCGTACAATGGCGGCCTGGTGGCAAAAAAAGGCAAAAAAGATGTAGTCTGACAAGACACAGGCTGACATTTATTGCACAATTGTGCATGGGCTACGCAGTGTTGGTGAACAATAGCTAACAACAAGGCTATAAGGAAGAAATAGTCTAAATGTGCTTGATGTGTTTGACCTTGTATGTACTCTGAGAAACATGTGGGCGTACACAAAATGTATTTACTATTTGTGAAACAAATATATTAAAATAATTATTTGACAATGCACAACTAAACTTACACACACTTATGAAGAGGGAACTGACTTAGATAAAAACGTATGGCCTTATTGGTGAGAGAGAAAATAGTTATGCTCTTGGAATAGGAGAAAAGTCTAAAAAGATAAAAATGTCGCTCTGGTGCATTATTCTCAAACATTATATAGAATAATTGTATGCGGATATTCCTTCGCACGTACCATCAAGTGACACATGAAAAAAGTGGACCACTTGCTCTAAACCCTATACAAGCGAATCATACAAACTCCCACCCAGTTCCTGGAGTATTCACAAAAGCCAATAATGTAAGGATGTCGTCTTAAATTTAGCATTACAAATAATGTTTTCCAATACATGGCCCAATACGAAAACAAACAAAATAATAGTGCAAACTTCCATCATCATTGTCTTACTATATAGAGGATGTTCCTTAATGTTTAGATACTATTTAGATACGAAAACAGTTATTTAACCCACATCAAGTAGCGAACAAATGCTTAAAACTTCTTTCATCTGTAAAAACCATTACGTAAATGAAATCACAAATGATCAAAAGTACGCAGTCGAGGGCGATGTTCAACCCTAAAATGATAGCGAAACAGTAGCAAATCACTACGTTCGTAAACACAATACTTTGACCCGAAAATGTTGAATAATGGCTTCAGCAGGAAGAGCTCATCCTGGCCTATAATGAATGGGTTTATGGTCTTATTTAGAAAATTGTGAATGGATGGTATTGAGAAACGTCAAATAATTGTGTGGCTAATGATCACGCTAAGTAGCATGACAACGACAGAACACACACATTTAACATTTAAGTCTCCGCCACTGAAATATTTGCCCTAAAGCGGTATTAAAATATTTTTTTGTAATTTCGTGATATGGGATTGTACTATCAATGTGATGCTTGCTATTTAATCACTACTGGGAATTATTTTAAAAATGTTTAAAACCGCATACTAAATATGTATCATAGTTTCATATCACACAATAGAATGTCTTGGTACATGCCTACTTCTTAAAAACGTCGTTAGATTCGAGATGCATGATCCATCTCTATTAATGTCCAATGCCCATCTGTTTCATACTGATTTTTGGCGTGAAATTGTCAATGTCTGAACATCTTCAATCAAGTTAACTTTTTAAAGTATGCATGCTCGTATTATTGCACGAGGTATTCTAGCTTTAACACCGTGCTTTTTTTAACTTTTTTTTTCTTAACGACATTCGATGTTTGAAATTTATACCAAATTCGCTTTGTAATACTCTCTCGTTCTCTCTCCCATCATCTGTTCCGCTTATCTCTGCATCCTCACGTTTTAGTGTGTTTCGGGCTTTGTCTTATGAACCAGCGTTCTCCCAAAGTAGAATCGTGTACTCACGTATCAAACACACGTGTTGTATAACCAAACAACGTTTACATATACTTAACACATTTTCCCACATTTGAAATCTATATCTAAATTGGCTAATTAATAATTCGTTAACCTCCATGCTCCCGATGCAGAAAGAACTAAACATTATATTTAATACTGAACAACAGTTAATCATGTTTACTTAACTACTATATTGTAAAAACACAAATACTTTCCGTACACTTAAGATAGGTTGTCATTAAAATTCCTTTCTTAAATACATTTAAGTTATAATTATGCAGAAAATGCTTAAAGAGAAAATTTGAATCCAGAAAGTTTTTGAAATTAATTTGCGTCAATTTCAACTGACATTCAAAGTATGCAACCATCGAAAATATGCATATTTAAGCAATTTTCATTCGCCGTTAAAATGCCTGAGACGAAATACGCCAAGAGTTTATGTCTACCTATCGTCTTATGCTTGTCGTACATCTTGTCTTGCTTAATGGTTTGTTCTTTTGTTGCTCTGGCTTCCGCCAAGTCATTGAGAACTTGCTGTGTGGCTTTCTAGGCTCTGGTTTTTTATAGCATATATACATGATCATTTATGTGTTATACTTATACTGCCTATTAATGCTGCATTTGTTAGATAATACAACCTGGCGGGGATATCTTTATTAACACCGTCTCATTTTAATGGGCTGAAAATAGGGTAAAAATGAGGTTTGGTGAACCTGGTTTAAACCCCCAGAGGCCCTTTTTGCTCGGACATTTACTATGCGATAGCCCTATTGTTAACCCTTTAATGTTTGTGATGTCATATCTTGCCGTTTATTCATCTTTGTAAGTTGTTGGTTGTGCGTGTTTTGGGGTTTACTGTGTTCTGTGAAAGCTACATTTCCTGTTCGACTTTTATACTTATTTCTATGCGTGCTTTTGGTTGACTGTGGTCCTTGAATGCTACATTTCCTGTTCGATTTTTATATCTAGTTTTAAACAGGGTTCTAGAGTGTAGCGTACATATTGCCATCATAATTAAATGGGGACAGTGTAAACAACGAAATCCCCAATAGGCTGTATCCATTAACAATTGAATTGAATTGGATTTTATAGTCGCACCAACAGCTGTCATATGGCGACTTTCCAGCTTCCACTGGTGGAGGAAGACCCCAGGTGCCCCTCCAGGCAATTTTCGTGCACGGGCGGGCACCTGGGTAGAACCACCGACGTTCCGCAAGCCAGCTGGATAGCTTCCTCACATAAAGATTCCTAGGCCCCTGAGGGATCGAACCTACAGCGGTGAGGGCAAGTGATTGCAAGTCAAAGACTCTAACCACTCGGCCACGGACCCCCCTGTACCCATTAACAAAGACTGCGTTAATAGGCGATATAAGTAAAATGCATAGATGATCATGTGTATAGGAATATAAAAAATCCGTGGCAGCCACCAAGAATATGCTCGACGACTTAAAGAAATCAGAGGGAGAACTCAATAATCGTGGGGACCGGTGAGGACCTTAACCGACAATACATGATTAGGGAATTTAAACCTTTCTAGTGATAATATAAGTTGTTGTTTGGGCACTTTAATAGTTTATATATAGGTATGATTGTTAGGGATTTTAACCTGTTTGGTGATCAATTATAGTTAACCTTGCTGGGGACCATACACTATAAATGGTACTCACAGTCGTTGTAACTCTGGCATATTTGAAAATAACAAATCCGGAATTTGCTTTAACTGGTTACGATCCAAGCGCCTGAAATTAACAAAATAATTTTTTTTTTCAAAATGCATATAATTATTTACAATGAAATACGTCAAACATAATATCAAACCTTATCGCAAGATAGGCGTGAAGAACAAGTTTATATATAATTATTTGGCTCACAGTATAAAACTAAATAACAGTATTGTACAGGCACAAGTATAGTGAAACAAACTATGGGGAAATGCAAACTGGCGATGAAAAACGTTATTAGATATTAAAGGTAGAAAAGGCGTAACATCTAACAATTTAGGCGAAGGTTTCAAGTAGCTCATTATGAACGTGTGTTCATTATACTGATAGTGGAGAACTAACTGCAGATATTAGGCGCTACCAGATCTCGTAACTCGATGGTAATTAATTCAACATAAGAAACGAAATGCATAAAACAGAGAAGCTCTTTTTTATGGTTTTATGATCATAGGAGGTAAATTTATCATCTACAAATTACTAATGTTTCGTAATATTGCGTTCTTTACAACCAACATTCACGCGAACACTTGGAATGTAATATATTTAGGGAAAACGTTTTCAGTAGACTAAATTTTACTATAAAGACAAAAAGGGTTTTATACAATATTTGAAGACGTTCGCTTTCAGATCCTCCAAAAGCAGGTCAACTCTCAACACAGGCATTTTTGCCTTTTTAACATTATTTCCCTCTTTAACTTTCTCAACATTATTATGTTTGGGTTCCCCTCATATCTCGAAATCACATTATTTTTTCCCCTTTAACTTGATTGAAGGGCCTGGGCCTCTTCCCCTTTTTCCGAAAAAAAGCCCTGCATCATACGATTTTAATTTGCGATTCGTGTAGGGGAAGCATTTGATACAAATATGCATCAATGTATACCTTCACACCCAAAATAACCAGATTGGTCAACACGCAATGGCATTATCATTCGACCATGACAAGGCGTTTACAAAGTTAACAAGGCGCTAGGTCATTGCCGACAGTGGTAATTTTCGAGTGTCTTTCGCGGGAATCCTTATTAGTGCCAATTAGCGCTGGTTAAATATTGACAACGTTTTACTTATCTTAAATTGTTCACAACTTGTCTCTTTAGTGTCAACACCAAAACATAATGGATACGTTCTGACCTCCCGATTGAACAAATAAAAAGACAGTTTTAGGATCCTTTCATTGTGACCGGATTTCTGAGCTCGTCAAATTAAATATCCTATACGTCATTATTGTTAACAATATAATAGTGTTACTAATGTAATTCTGTTACAAATATAAGGCTGTTACATATATAATATATACACAGAAACACGCGTAAATTGAACAAACTGCATGTTACGTGAGCTTCACAAAGGTAGTATTCTTATTTGTTTTTTTCGTGTAAGTACATCGACCCAATCATTGTTTGCTGATGACAACATAAAACCACAAGTATTCGGCGCGTAATTTGGTCACTAATAACCCCCTCCACAACCCCCTAAAAAATCATCCAAATAGCATTTTAAAAGTTTTCTAAAAATAATAATTCATATATACATGTATATGAAAAAATCAGCGAGTCTCGGGCACCTTTATATAATAAATATATGGAAAACAATATTTAAAATTACGCACCGAATACATGTGCATATTAAAAACTGCAAATATTACAGAATTATTATAATGCTAGACACAATGAATATAGTAGAAAATATGAATGGTTAGAAAAAACTATGGTTATAGAAGAATCCAGAAATCACCCACAATTCCGTTTCAATTTGCATTTAACCAGCAAGTGGCAAGAAGTCATTTCCTAAATTTCATAAAATCTTATCGGTCTGGTCACAATGTTTGCTGATGTAGGTGACTGTGAATGAATACTATATAACCGAGACAATGAGATAGGTTATAACTAGGAGTTCAGAAAAGGGTAGTACGTGTGTTTTTTTGTGTGTGTTTTTTTTCGATTTGTATATCTACTTTTACTGTCACATTAGTATTGTTAGTGCTTCGGGGCAACCGTAGAAATTACATCCCATCAACATTGATTATTGTTATCTTTTCATCCCACAGGGATTGTATGACATTCATTGATCCAGTCTTTCCTTAAACACATGTGTTTCTTATACTCCAAGTCATTGAGTACTTACTTTGTGGCTTTTTAGGCTTTTGGTTTTTATATTATATATACATGATCATTTATGTGTTTTACTGATATTGCCTACTAATGCTGCCTTGTTTGCTAGAGATTATAACCTGCCTGGCGGGGATATCTTTATCTGCACTGTCCCGTTAGGGTTAGGGTTAGGGTAGTACCGTGTTGAAGGTTTTGTGCTCATCGACATTTTGGCCGATTTTATTAGGGTAAGAGTGAGGTTTGGTGCACCATCGGCCTTTTTTGTCAACCTTTGTGTGTTTGTGATGTCGTATATTATACAATTATGGACTTTTCAGCTGTTATACATGATGTGATATGCACCAAAAAAATCATTATTGACCGAGGCGATAGCCGAGGTCAATAATGATTTTTTGGTACATATCAACATCATGTATAACAGCTGAAAAGTCCATAACTGTTTTATTATATAACCCTCAATTTATCATATTGTTTTGATATTGACCAACTTAAAAGAAAACCTCACATTTATAAAACTGGTCAATATCAGAAAAAAACAGGTCAATATCGCTAGATATTTTTTCTAAAAAATTACTTTTTAGCCAATGAAAACGCGTCTATTTATAGGTTATATAATAAAGCCTTTTATTCATCTTTATATATAGTTGTTCTTTGTTTCTTTGTGTGTTTGTGGTTGACTGTCGTCCTTGAATGCTATTTTTCCTGTTCGATTTTTATATCTGCTTTTGTTATAAAAGTATTCCAAGACAGAAATCAACCTCCACATAGCATAATGCAAAAGAGTCGACGTAATATTAAAACGAAATCATCGATGCTGTGTATGCTATTACCTTTATAGCATTGTTCATGCCTGTTTTTATTTCCATTGCAATTGGTAAAATCCACATCTTTCATTGACTTCATAGTTTAGTATATCTTTTTGCACATAAAATCAAAGTTTACGACATTTTGAACGCTACTAAAAAGCTTGCGATAAATATGTTACCATATATTTGTGATTAAAACCAGAAGATTGGTATGGTGATAAGGTATTTCATTGGGTATTTTAATTTATTACACGGAGAGACTTACAATGCGTGTTGACGCTGCCCTTTGGTTGGTATATTCTAGTTATTTGCGTAATTTGTTATTGAATTTATTAAACGAGTTGGCAAAACTGATATAACGCTATCGTAAGAGTTAGGTCAAATTGCTTAATAAATGCAATACTAAATGAGACTCACGCTAGATCCTTAGTATATTTAATGAAAACCTAATCAATCAAGTGATCAATCCGTCTTATTTTGTAGGAATTGAAAGTGTAAACATAGTTAATTCGCTACACATTTCAAGTGCGTTATCCTTATCGTCAACGCGTTTCGCATAAACTTGAAAAACTGTTGTTGTTCATATTCTATTCTGTAATACTTATAGTTGTTAAATATATATATACTGAAAGGAAAAAGAAACGCATATAATCGCAAACATGCCTATACTACACTATTATATACACCTCATTCCACGTAATATTCCAGATATACATGTATCTACAAAAACGGGCTACAAGTAATTAGAGAAAGGACAACTCTATCATGTAGTATACCTTTTAATCAAAGTATACTTTGTTACACGAAATTCATAAATGTTGAAGTTTCGCTTGAAAAAATAAAGTTATTTCAGTATTGTTTTAATGTCAGGAGATTGCAACGTTTAAAGCCTAAGGTTGCTCGCCTGCTTGGGCCAAATGCACATTCTGTCGATAATGAAACTTTAAAGGGGTAACCATTGGCCTAATGTCGCCCTGTACCATTCGATTAGCAGTAGCATATTAAACATACAATGTATTATAGCGGAAACACCCATTAAGCGTTTCTTTTTCTTTTCAGTATATGTGTATAATATAAAACCATACGTGTAACGTACGCTTGGAAAGCTCATCCAAATCTCGAGAAATGTGTGAATGCACGCAAGCAGTGTTATTGTGTGTAAAACAGGTTTGAATTGAAGAAATAAAAACTAGCATGGTAAATAGACACACAAAATCTCAAATTGTGCTTCCGCCATCTAGTGAAGTAAATTGAGAAAACATATGTGTGGTTGGCACAGGAACGCGCAACGCTTCGTGAACAACGATGCGAGCTACTTGATAAAAAGTATAAATGCACTGATTGGGGCTCGTATTATCGATAATCTGCCCAAAACTAAGTCTGCATGATACAGAAATTCGGGTTAATGGCATTGTAATGCAAATGACGATTACACGTGCGGGCTGGTAATACGCGTACACGTGCGAGTTTGTAATACCGGTAACCCTGAGAACGGACACGCTCGTGATGCTGAGTCATGACCTTGTGTTTAACCTTTACTAATGATGTGACCTGATGTTACCACCACACCTATGCATGTATTAACACAGAATGGCTAGTAAGGATGGATTAAGACAAGAAATTACTTTTGCATATTCCATGTGCAAAAACGACTGAAATTACTGTAGCGAGCGCTTAGTGGTAGCACCTGAATGTACTTATGCTTTGGATAAGTCAATAACTAGATCTCTCTCAGGGTAGTACTGTAAAAGTAGTTACAAGAGTGAAACAGGAAATGCAGCATGCACATAAATCTAAAAACACGCATTCACGGGAAACAACAGTTAATGAATAAACAGAAGCTACGTATGAGACACCGCTAACATAAAAGGGTACACAACAAGGGTACCAGCTTGGAATGGTTCAGAATGAATGAATGAATGAATGAATGAATGAATGAATGAATGAATGAATGAATGAATGAATGAATGAATGAATGAATGAATGAATGAATGAATGAATGAATGAATGAATGAATGAATGGTGTTTTACGGCACGTCGACACATAAATAGGTCATATTGTGCGCAAAAACTGGCGAAAGATGAAGAAATTAAGTAGTAATTAAAAATTAATGTAAATATATAAAGATAAAACTATTAAAAAATAAGGGATGATATGGTAGTAATATAAACTATATATGTAAATCAAGAAATGCCCTCAACGGGTATATAAACAGGTAAATATATATAATAACACATTATAATGATTTATATAGCCTGCTTCCTTTTAGGAAATCTAAAACAAGACTAAAATCTATAGTATCAAATAACTATTTCATAGTTTTAACATTGTAGTACCTGAATAGGGTACCAGCTTGGAATGGTAAGTAGGTATGAGGTGCGTCCTAATAACTAGCCGTGCTTTGATTTAAACATATTTTTATTTTTTCAAAGGTTTACAACATTTCATATATACATTGTACAATCATATTAAAGGATTTGTACGAGAGCAAACTGCTTATAGAATTCTCCTAACCTTTGGTGAGTGTGCCTCATACAGATACGGTTTACATTAGGGAAAAATAAGTGATAGCCGAGCGACACGAGCCAAGGCGAAAAAAGAAAGAAAGTCCTGTACAAAATCCCGGAAGAGAAACGCATGTCAATAAAGTTTCGATCGGTACTATTGGAGACGAAGCTTTCGTCGGAAAAGGAATGCAAGTATATAACCATAGTGCTGTATTCAATGTCAAATGTGATGCTGGCGTGGCGCAGTCGGTAGCGCGGCGGATTTGTAACCGGAGGCCCGGGTTCAATCCTCCGTGGTGCCACTGAGTTCCGTCGGTGTGTTCTTGGGCAAGACACTTTTCCTCAGCCTCGTCCGTCGGACGGTCCCGTGTATCGGTCCGAGCACGTTAAAGAACCATAGGAATCTATTCGATAATAAGAGTAGGGCAGGTTCCCGGATTCCTATGTATCCTTCCCCTCTCTCTGGGCCGGCTCTAAATAACCTGTACTGTGTTGATGAGCCGTTAAACAACATTCAATTCAATTCAAATGTGATGATGTCACAAGGCAAAACACACTTGAATACTGAAGCTATGCTACAATATATCATTGTCTTATATGGATGAGTATGACCTATTTAATCTCAACAGAGTTATATAAATATATACATAAATAAACACCAACTTCAAAGCTATTGAACGTGTCGGCAAATCTTTATCTAGCTAAATGCAAATCGTTTGTGCAACAACGCGCATATTTGGTTTTTTTAATTTGATAGGATATTTAACGTCATTTTCCAGCACATTTTTTAATTGTTAGATAGATATGTATGACGTGTGTTTTCTTGTTTTGTGGTGGAGGCAGACCACCCACTCTTTCTTAGGTAGGATACCTCCCGCCATCCGTAGGAATCGACAGTTTCTTACTTACAAGTTGAGCTCCCAGTGGGATTCGAACCCGCAGCGGTGAAAGGCGAGACTGTTTCAAATTCTCTCGACCACGGAGTATATAAACGCGTGGGCATCATTATTATATCAATGTAGTTAAAACGCCATGCTCTCCGTTTGTTCCATTGAAATAAATGAGCCATTGGGAGTCGGAAATTATAAAAAAATATCAACAAAATTCCAGTTCATGATAAAACTGTCCTATCAAGCAAGTCCGGTGTCAGAACCCCGGTGACAGAACCCCGGTGACAGCACCGTCTTGTTCACGTGTAAAATTTGAATTCACCATATGTTTTGAATAAAATTACGCTTAAAATGCTTAAATTAACACTGGTAGAACTGTGAATTTCCTTGTATAAGTAAAGTGTCATGTTTAGGCTCATTCATTATGTCTGGGCCATTTAGATTCTGATCTTTTCCGCTTTAAATGGTATTTACCAATACGCCACATATGGCAATCTAGAACTACGGTGACATTTCTTTTAAAATGCGGCTCCCACATCCGTCCCAGAACAACCCTCAAACGAACATAAACGATATATTCGTTATAATCCCATTTTGATTAAATATTTTCCAAGTTTTTCGTAACTCTCAACAATAAAAATTGATTTGGCTGTTCCACTACATTCCATTAAACAAAATTATCAAGAATATGATGAATATTGATTATTTGTTCATTTTAATTCGGACCCCTAGTCCCTCACGAAATAGTTGATGTACTCCTTTAAAATACCGTCTCTTCTATAAAATTGCACTTTCTATAACATGTCTGCAAATCTGCTATGTTCCTTCTGTACAATGTGCATAAGTATTAGTGCAGTTGAGTTGCGTATCACCATTACATCATGGTTAAATGGTGTAAAATTAGTAATTTGGACGTACAGTATAGAGAATTCTTAATTACTCCTAACCTAGCTTAATTCCAATTTCTTTGATATGCCCTACATTTTATTGTCAGAAATCTTTTAAGATATTCGGGAATTTGGTTTTATTGCAAGCGCTTAATTAACCGAAAAGAGCGTGTTTGCTAAGTTGTCCTCGAATATATCTGCAAGATAACCAGAAATGAGAATCATTATGAGCGGAATAACTGCAGGATATCTTAAATTAATGGCATTATGTTTATTGAATATGTCAATTATTTATATCAATCTCGATGTCGCATGACTATCGGCCTGATATAGTCTGAAACATGAGTGATTCCGATGTTAACGACTTCAGGTAAATGCTTAGCATTACGACTTGAAACGCCCAGAAGGAAAAGAGAAAGAAAAAAAAGTTGAAGACAGTGTTTTTTCATGGGGGGGGGGGGGGGGGGGGGGGGGGGGGGACTTTGTAGCAATATGAGGTAAAACTCTTTCTGAACCAGATGTAGAACTAAACAAGAAAACAGTGATACAAAGTATCACAAGCCGGTGAGAACAGTTACATAAGGAAACAGTAAGGGGAATGAATATGATAAAAATAAACGAACAGTGTGTAGATGTTAGACATTTTTTTATTTGTAATTGTCAAATAAAACGTGTAGAAACAGTATACTGTTTGAGACTACATATAACTGTTTCAATGTGACGCCAAAACTCACATAGCCACAGTTCTAATCTTCTATATCGTGTCGTCTATATCTTGACATAGCTGTGCATTTTTGTAATTTTCGTATCTACTGACATAAAGAATTCGCGATTTATACATATTTATATCTGGATCTAATGACTATCAAATTGCGTATACAACCGATTACCTAGTATACACACATCTTCGTGAAATGTGGTTTAAACCGACATTTGATTTAGTAGTAAAGAAAACAAACAGAACACAAATAACAATTACCAACCTTTGTTGAAAATGTGGTAAATAATAGTAATTTTATAATAAAGGGGCACACAGCACTCTTGTGTGTGTGTGGGTGGGTGGGGGCGGTGTGGAGAGGTGAATAATATCAAAATTAGTAATATACAAAAACTATTTGCTGAGAACTATTCAAACAATTATTATAACGATTTGTAAAATATGCAAGTTGTGTAAAGTATCAAATAAAACAACTATCGGGACGTCGAGAGTGTAAAACATACCATGATTGCCGTGTCCCTTTAAACAGTAAACTGATGTCAAATGATAGTAGACGAATGATGAAAAGATACGCATGGTGTGTATGTTTAATTGATATTGCGAACTTGGACATGATAAATGGAATTAATATACAATCTGATACTGGACCTTGATCGGTGAACCGCTCTTCTCGTAATTAGCCCATCCTATTGGTTTAATTGTATCTAACAAAGTTATCAATCTTATGGGTTACGTTAAACAATTGTCATTAATAGTGACTGTGCTTTATTTTAATCTGCTAACATTTTAACCAACGTTATTAGTTACACGGATCAAATAGTTTCAATGGAATGTCCTACATCATTATGCTACCACCGTAAACAAGGACTGCATCTGGAGAAAGATTTATTTCCATTACTGTTCGGAACTTATATATCCCATTATTTCAAAGCTATGACAAGGGCAATCTGCATAGGCGTAGGAGCGGGGCCATGGGTTTACCGTTGGGGTGCACATTTTGTAAAAAGCGTGTCCCCACCTCCATCCGCCACCCAATAATTGAAACATACTGTTTTTGATTGTCAAATAAGAATAAGTGATTATTTGACAATCAAAAACAAAATTGTCAACCTTTTCAAAAAGGTTGGCCCCACCCCCAATAATTGAAACGTTCCTACGCCCATGATGATCTTAACCTTAGTCATTCAGATATAGCTATTGGAGGGTGTCTTCAACGATCTATGCTGAAACGAAAAAGAAACGCAACTCGGGAATTTCCACTATATATTGTATGTACAATATACTGCTGTTAGTCGAATGGTACATGGCTACGTAAGACCTTTCCTTTTGGGAAAAAAATACTAAAACAACACATAACACAGAAAATAGTATTTCTTCAAAGTTTCATTATTGACAGAGTACGAGTTTGGCTCAAGCCTGTGAGCAAACTTATGATGCACAATTTCGCAAACGCCCTACCATTAAATACAGTACTGAAACGGCTCAATTGGTCAAAGAGGAACTTCAACATTTAACAATTTGTTGTTACAAACTTTACTGTGTTTAAAACATCTACAACATCACAGTTGTGTCCTTTCTCTAACTAACTGCAACCTTTTTGTTACAGAATATCTTGGGATTTCTTTAGAATAGTATGTGGAATTAAGTGTGCAGTATATACAATATATAGCGGAAATTCCCGAGTTGCGTTTCTTTTTCGCTTCAGTATATATATAAAACACTATTCAATAATATCTAGGGTGTGGTGATATCAGCTGGGTGTGACACGAGCTATAGTATTTCATGAAACAATAGATCGGCTGTGGATAGAAAAGTAATGATTTCGTAATGTGCACGCCAATAAAGTCTGCCAACAGCGTCTCTCGTTCCCATCAACCCGATTGTGTATTATCTCTGATGTAGACTGATTAAGACGTTAATTAATTTTGTAAAGCTGGTACTGATTAATTGTTGGCTTTCGGAAATATCACCGACTGTAGAGGAAACCACAAATGTAATACTTTGTTACTAAAACTTAAAGACCCCACACATATTTCTAAATTGAAATCGGACATCCATTGATTTGCAATCTTTCTAAACAAAACAAAGGATATTGTCAAGAGTTAAGACATGAGAAAACGAAAAACAATGCCGGCTGAAACGTCAATACTGTAATCCATGTGTGAAAGATCGTATGTAGATACTGTTAAAGTTGGAGATTGGATAATCGTCATCGGGTGAAATATGAGTTGTAAGAGAAAACAAAAAAAAATGCCAAAACTCTATCATGATAAAGATAACACTAAACAGATATGTGCAAAAATAATAATGATACATTACTAAATTGGTACGATACAATTGTACAAATGTAACGCACGTAAGAACTACATTGATGATTCGTGTATGGCAAGCCAAAGTGGGTTTTATTCGGTTATTTCCGATATCGGGAATACAATACGATTTTAATATTCTACCATAAAAATATCGGAAATTAAGAATACCGATATCGAAAATAAAATCTTATTTCCGATATCGAATATCGAAATTAAAAAGGCTCGAATAACGATGAAATAGTAACCAAATGAATTGTCTTTTCTTTGCATGCTATTTAGTTTCGATTTTAAAATTCAGTTGTCTGTCTTGTATTTGTGTATGTTTTGGATGTCAAGAACTGTAACTCTGTTAAATATACACACACATCACGCTATCACTTAAATATTCATTTGATGTATCATTCCAGCATAAACTCTATTGAATAAAAGTAGTAGATGTGTCTATCAAATGCGTTAAACTTAACAATATTCTAAAATGAGAGAAATTCAAATTACTGTTTAAAAGGGTTACTTGAGGGTCAGAAGAATAGTTGTAAGGCTGTATATGACAACGGCATTGATGTGTAAAGATATAGGAATAGTCTTGACGTTTTTATTTTTGTTTTATATCCTCTGCATAACTTCTCAACCACGAAACCCGCCGAAGATCAGTTGATAAATGAGACGTGCTCATTCATTCAACCCTTGATGAACAGTTTTCAATAAAGCGGCCTTTGGGTTGAATCAGCTTTGTGTGCTTCGTTTAGAAGAAGCCGAAGTTTGAATAGACTCGTCATGGAAATAGGGAGGTATTGTACTATCAAAGTGGTGCAAGAGTCTGAACGACCATTGAGATAAGATATGATTTTTTTTCTCAATGTTTTCGGTAATAATACGTATTATGTGTTTATAAAACTATGCTCTGCATTTTGTTTTCCTTCTTGATACGTATTATGTTTATAAAAGATTTCTCTGCATATCATATACACAATTTCGTTTTTCCTTGCTGTTGTTTTTTCTTTATTAAAATGTGTACTCGCGTCTTTAATGGTGATCGTATATGTTTTAGTTTACACAGCTCAGTTTCTCTATAAGAAACTAGAAAATATGTCCATGGGTCACGGCTGGACCTTTATACTCCACTCAACTTGAATCACATGTAGCCTAAATACCAGATACAGTTATCCGCGTTTTACACGGGTAAAGGAAAGCCATCTTACACTTGCGGGAAGATAAAAGTCGCGTGCTAATATCAACAATGACAGTTGAATGACGACATTGTGTAAATAAACATGCAAAACGTTTCTTTTATGGTAGAATATAAGAATCTTCCATGGGTATCCGGTTCAGGTAGGGTAATTCAAACCCTGGGTATAACTGTTTTAGTCGGAAACTCGACAGTGCCTCGGTTTCGATAAAAACAATTATTCCTCGTGTTGGAAGTCCCGGTCTTTACCGGATACCCATGAAAGATTCTTATATTCTACCATAAAAATACACATGTTTGTCTGTGGGCGTAAACTTACGAGTCATCTTTTTTTTATAGATTCAAATATGAGATGGAATGGAAAAAAACATAAAGTATGAAAGTTAATCATATCCTTAAGCAATAACTGATTAGTTTGGGATTCAAGACGTCCTTTTTGTCAAACTTTTATTAACTGCAAAAAATGCTTTGGCTTTGTAAATACTGTTCCTCACATGTATGGCATAAAAACTGCATAAATTAGCGAAGATGGATCGACCAATCTGCGCATTTTGAGGCAGAAGTGGGAAAACTGACGACGCGTTTAAATAGCACATCCGTCAGAAACCCACAAGCTTTACAAGACAAGATAGTTATGGTTATTAACGTAGAGATTTACACTGGTACATAGTGAGAGTTCGTGGTCGCTTTGGTTATAATGAATGAGAAAGAAACACACCTATTTATCATAATTATTAAATAAAATTTGTTTATAATAAATCTGTTCCGATTTTCGCACCGATAAATATATGTAATTTGTCATAATTGTGATAAAACATAATAATGAAGAATTGGGTAAAAAAATAAATACCAAATAACAATTTGGCAGTTTCGAAATTATGAAGAACTCAAATGACCTCTAACTCTCTTATTGTCAATACTCATTTTATGTCATAATCTAGGTGCGTGTGCATATTCATCAAATGTGTGTTTATTATTCAAATAGATAAAAGTGTAAACGTAATAAACTGAAAGTTTCATGTAAAAAATATCCAAAAATAGTTTAGTGCTACGTTTGCAACCACTTCATATCCAATTTCGACGAGTTTGCACATAAGGGGACATCAGTCTTGATCTAGTTTCTAAAATTCGTAAAGGTGATGCAAATTTGACGAAACCTGGTATGTTGTGTAAGTTACACATGAAAATCAGTTTGTTGTTACGGCTCATCAACAAAGTGCCGGTTATTTCGAGCCGCCCCAGAGAGAGGGGAATGATACATAGGTTACATATATATCCGGGATCACAGCCCTATACTCTTACTATCAAATAGATTGCTAGGGTTCTTTAAAGGGACGCACGGCACTTTTGATTTTCAAAAACTCACGTCGTCGCGTTAGTTTTCCTACATAACTTGCATGTGTTCAACAATAATATTAATAATTAGAATAGTATGCAACAGAACTGTACATATGTGTAATCATGTAGGAGATATATAATAAAGAATCATTACAAGAGTAGCGTGTTCTGGAAGGTTTGTATCACCTCTCGTAGGTAAATGCCAGATCTCCGCCTCTCGTGAGATCCTTGATCTGTCATTTACCTACTCGAGGTGATAAAAACTACTCTAGTAATAAGCCTATTATATATTGCACCAATAGTATATTTAAACATTGGTAGAATAACGAAGACAACTGAATCATTTTTTTATTTAATCATACCCAAGCAGTTGATATAGGATTAATAAATCGAGGTGCTCATTTTAATGTTTTATATAAAACTCAAGATTGTGTCCAATTAACGTGCTCGGAGAATATACCGATACATTCGGCCGCCATGTTTACGTACCTATCCGACAAAAGAGTCTTGTGGACGTGTCTCACCTCAAGGTGAAATCGAACTAACCCAGTGGCGCCAGTGATACTCGAATCCGTGATCTCCGCATTCAGAGAGGAACGCATTCTCGCCCTCGATAGATACTAGTATCATCTCTCGTGTTTGGCGCTTGGAATTATGGGGGAAAAGTAGTTCGGCCAGGTGATTTGCATATATATAGCCAGGGACCAAAACCCAGGTTTTAGAACCCAACCTAGACACGCTGGACAAAAGCACCATACATTCCTCAAATGTGTGTTTTATATTTCTATGTATTTTTAGAAGGGTCCCCAAAGGTTCGTGAATCCCTAAATGTATTAGGATTATATGCACACCGAATTACCGCACCGCGGATGAAATCCTGAAAAATCAGGAGGGCAACTGCCGAATATGAAAAATTCGAAATGACGTCAGTATGAGAGGAACGTGCTATCCTCTGGATCACTGATGCCAAATGAACAGTTCCAGCATCAGCTTATTGACAGTTCGTTGTACATGATGGGTTCATATCCAATATATAGCAAAAGCGCCGGTGTTCCGGTTCGGTAGTATGTTTGTTAAGTAAACATAATTAGATTATATAACATGCCAAGTTATGTAATGGTGCTGAAAAAAATCTTTAAGAACCTCCTGCGATAAAAATACCAGTATACTGATGACTATATAGATCAGAAGTATGGTACATCTGTGAGTTATATTATATATATTCCATTAGCATCAACGCCCGATGTATGGTGTATGTAATGTTGCTGTGGATGGGGGTAGTCTTCGTGTCAACAGGCCCAGATTACAATTAACTGACACATATCCACGTATTACCGGAGTCTACAATGCTGTTTTGTCTGTGGTGTTATCCAATGTCCAAAGAGATTCTCCCTTAATAGCCAAGCATTTAATGCAAAAAAAGTGGGGTGGGGGAGCTAACAACAAAAAACGAAAACAAATGCTAGTAGTTTAACACGTTTTTAATAGAACATGTATGTAGATGACCTTTGAAAAAATCTAACTAATGCAAGATACTCTGAGCTGAGCATTAAACATAGTATGTGTTTGTTTTTTATTCTTCACATAGGATACCTGTCTGGACTAACTGTTAGGCGTTGACCAAAGCTTGACTATTGGCTCCGCCGTATGGCAGTCATATAGAAACGTGCGATTTCCATACAGTAGCTTAACTTTGCTGAAGTCGGTCCGGAGTTTATATATATATATGTATATCCCAAAAATTGGATCTATTAAAAAGGGTCAGACATATATGACATATTGCACCCAGATATACACGTATGTATTCTAAATTAGTTTCATTACCAAAAAGTTATATAGTTTCTTTTTTACAAATCGTAAATATTCGTTCATGAATGCAGCACAGATTGAACTCATGCTATCCATTTATATTGACCGTGGGTCATTCCGTGTGCTATTAAATGTGAACCTTTACAAAACCTCTGAGAATATTAAAGAAAGCAACAATGCCGAAGAAGTGACAGTTGGTGATATTGAGGCCACTTTATATGATTTTCTCGCCACGTGCATGATCACGCACAGAAAGTTCAGCTTAGCTGGTGATGGAGGGCTGACTGAATGACATTTTCAGTTTTCGCACGTCGGAGACTGAAAAACTTTACATCATGGATATTGGCTCCGTAGTTTACATACATGCAATTAAATATATCAAATACGCAGCATTGACTGCAAAACAGAGAAGCCTATAATGTACAAATACACAGTGATGACAGAGTATGTATTACATGTATGTTGTTTATCGTGCAGGCTACAAAGTGTGTAGGTTTAATTGCTAAATACAGGTATTTTTATTTGTATATAATTAATTTCACGTCTGTATAATTAAATCCAATATTATCTGACATTTGTAACATATGATGATTCTTTGTATTTGATAAAATACAGAATAAAACAATCTGAATGAAAATATGGATTTTTGGGACTCAAAACAAATAACAACTTTCCATATTGTGTACTAGAGCCGTAAAAATCCTTATTTCAATACGTTTATTTATTTTATTTTTATATATAATTTGTATTTTTTTTCCATATTTTTTATTGATTTTTTTTTATTCTGTCGGAAAGAAGTAAAAGATGACGCTCGTGTGAAATAAACATACAAGTTTCGATGTCAATTCGTTAGTTTTAATATAAAATACTTAAATAATGTAGCATGAGTGAAAATATTGAAGTTTGATCACTTCGAGATAAAATAAAATCTGTTTATTCACGACAAAACAACAAATTTTCTTTATATTTTATGCTTTATAATCAAAGTGTACTGCAGTATGCAGATTTTTTTTTAATTTGACGACGTCATTGGCTTAGTAATGATAAAATTGCTGTTTTAATTCCCCATAACTTCTAAACTACTTAACCGATTTCAATAATCTATGACATATTTTCTTAGTTAAGTTATTTCCAATCCAATGATATAACTTTTATAGCAACTTTCTGAAAAAGGTAGTTTTTTGAAAAAAATGAACAACTGACATTTTTCACTGTAAATGACAACGATTCTGAAATACTTAACCAGTTTTAAAAACTATAGCTAACTTTCTTAGTTAGACCATTTACAGTCGAATGATATATATTAAACAGTTATTTTCTAAAAAAAAATATATATAAATAATTGTTTTTGATATTGAAAACAAAAAGTAGTTCCGGCAGTGAAAAAAAATAAAACTCTGTATTTCACATGTATGAAATACCGCTTTTATTTCATTGCTAAAATTCACTATTTCACTGCTAAGCATAAAATAAATAACATATATATCATTAGACAAAGCGATGTCACATACGCTAAGATGAAATTATCTCGTGTATCTCACTGATGAAAAAAAAGATTGCATGGGACAGTCACATATAGTTATCACCGCACACTGAGTCCCCAGTCAAGTCAATTTTCTTCGCATTAAGGACAATTACCGTCCATCATTATTATCACTTCTTTAACTGACCGAAGTTTATTTATGACGGGTATACGACAAGTTTTATTTTCATTTCAATGTGTCGGAAAAGTGACAATAAACCTCAATGACCAGTCTAAAATGCCTCATCAACACTGCGGGGCAAGATACGAAATCAGATATGGGCGAGGGAACAAAAGGTCGAAATGCCTAAGTACGATTATAGACATATTCATGGGTTTAAGAAATAGATAATCGTCGAGATAAAGCCGCAATGTGGTCTAATAAAAATCGTGTTCCCAGAGATTCCAGAGATAGGATTGTTAAAGACAGCGAGACCTGGTCGGAAAGATTTTTGAAAATAAAACAAGCAGAGTAGCATAGACTGAGCTGCTAAACCTCCCAGCTTGAGGCGTCTACTTAATATTCGTAGTATAGCAGAAAGTCGTGAGTATAAAGGAAAAGTGCAGCAGAAAATCATGATTATGTAGTATGTAATAACCATTAATTTGTCCTTTGTACGAACAATAACGTAAACTATATGTTAAACAATATTATTACAGACATCCAAGTGTTTTTAAATTTATTCAGCTGATGCAATTTTCAAGCCAGCAAGAGCTTTTTAGATTATCTAGGTTTGTTAGGGAAGCATTTATTATTCGCAATACTGCAATGTATAATGAGTAAAAAATGTATGTTCATCCTCATTGGACATGACATGTAAACTATTAAAACTTAAAAGTTTACATGAAACTATGTAATAGGAATAGTTAAATCATTATAACAGGGTAAATACGTGATCCAGAGTGAATGTGTGAGACATTTCGGGCGTCAGAGTGAATGGGTGAGTTGTATGAGTGTTTAGTAGGTATGATTGTGTGTTTGTACTTTTTCATTGTTTAATGTAAAAACTGCATTAACCTGTCACATATTAACAAATGTAATATGTATTTATATGACGAGAAACATTTGCTTAAGTCATAAATAAAGAATATGCTCTGTTCTGTTCTGTTCTGTTCTGTAATAACACAAAGTCATGATCATTTATGTAGGTATAACTCAAGTTATGCATAATATGAAGTCAAATGAGATCATTCGACTGTTAATGGAACTTAAAATGTATAAGAAAAAGAGTAATTTTTCAAATGTTTATAAAACTGTGTTAAACAAACTAAAGAAACCTATTATCATTAGTGTTGATAAATGATTCGATCAATACCTCAAGAAGGATATTAGATGATTAGTTTTTTACATTAGTCAAAATTGCATGTATGTTTTAAATCTAACTCGATATAATATTACAACTTAAGGGTTGTTTTGAAGTGGGTGCATATATCATATATCATAAAATGATACACGTTTCAATATCCCTATAGCTGTGAAACAGATCTTATCTCCTCTTACAATAAATCATGTTGATGGCGAATTATGAAAACTATAAAAACGAAGAAGTGAGATTTATCGCATTTGCTAATGCATTTGCGTCTTCAGTATACACATCCAATTATAATGTCATTTTTGGGGGAAATGTATTTAAATAAATGAACAAAAAATATGAAGCATATAAACAGATTCAGAATTAGATATGAAGTTACGGCTTTTTGTTTCATCTAATGTTAAACTCTGCAACACGGCTAGAGAATTTAGGATGAGTTCAAGTGTTTATGTGCGTGCGTGCGTGCGTGCGTGTATGTGTTCCTAATGTGTATATAGTCCTGCTACACTCTAGGGCTATGACGAGACTGGGCTAGAGTGTGTGTTTGATTTATGGTGCATTTATTGCATGTGAGAACCTCCGGCTGTAAGCCTAATCCGAATGACTGTTCATCCGAATAACTGTTCAGATGGGATTTTATTTAATTAATTGATCCAAATTCGATCCGGGCTGTTACACTACGGTATACAAAATTCCGATATGTTTGAAAATCATTCATAGCATTGTTTGCACTAAGTTGATTAGTCCGTTTGTCTGACTATTATTGTAAAGTGTTTCCATTTGTTTCTGACACCTCCTTGAATGAAATTGTCTTTCGTAGTATACATCAAAACAGCACAAGACAGCGAAAGTATCTACACTACGTCGAGAGAGAAAACGGATGCTTGAACCTATTCAGACATCATTTATAGCACAGTTTGTACTAAGCCGCGGCGTCAGTTTGTTTTGGCTAAGGTAAATTGTTCCGTATGCTCTTGACTAGTCCGTGAATATAGCGGCCGTTCAAGTTCTACACAAAACATGTCCACATCAGTGAAACAAATGAAACAGACAGCAATGTGAAGACGCAATCGAAACAATAACAACACAACAACATCTACTGACTCTTCTTCAAGCAGAATAGACACTAGACACATTTTATCTACGAGACAGAACATGTTGGTGCCTAGTCTGTGATTAATTTTGATATACACAGACAGGAAAACTAGTTTTTCGTTTAGTTGCCGTCGTTTTTCTCAGCAAAACGACTTACTCAAAAGTATTCAAATTAAGTCAAATTAAAAAAAACGCTTTTTTAGTCTGTTTTTATCAAACTTAAAGATATACAGATCACTTTTAATATCACAAACCTCACATCATTAGTTCAAGCTGTGCACGGTAAATTCTATGATTGCGTAACAGGGGTAATACACACAATCTAACACCGTGTGCACTTTCATTTCCCGCGTTTACAAAACAAAAATGTGTTTTTTCCAAGCAATAACCCAATTCTATTATCCTCTAAAACATGTCACCTTTGATACACAAACTCTGAAAATCGCATTAGCCTCAGATATGTTTTCAGCGCGAGAGCAATCCCTGAGGACAACAAGCGCCAAAAGGCACAGCCAGAGACAACCGTATGCCAAATATGTCAATACTGATATATCACCGTGCGCCTAATAGAATAAACACAGATATATCACCTAGATATCCATCTATATTAACGTATATCAGGGCATTTAAGGGGAGAAAAGGTGACCTTTTCACTCGATGACCATCTCTCTGGTCGTATAACAGAATTATTCGCCATCAGACGAGACTGCCGCGGTATACAATATCAATTTACATCTATACTACCGGTCGTGAATGCGTTTACTTTAGTATGATAGTGCTTCATGTGTCAAGAATGCATGTGTCAGAGTTCAAAGATGCATTGAGCATGGCTCATCTAATGACTAGGACATGCATAGAACAAAAACAATCTGCTTCTCGTTCTTGTCAATAGTGTTGCTAGCTAGCACCATAGTAACAAAAACGAAACTGAGGTTTAGTATAGCACTCCTGGGGACTCTGTACAATGCCAGAATCGGTTAGTGCATCAAAGTATCAAATTTGTGGGAAAAAAAAACAATTATCAAAGTTGTATGTGTGATGTGAAAGTCATATCAATATACATGTGCCAAAAAAAGTTTAACTACTTAAACTATAAAGCACTTAGAAACCACCTGCAGTTTTGTTACTGTATGATACTTTGAATAGATGTCAACACCTTCTCATTACGCATGGTTGCATAAAAGCTGGTAATCGCTGTATTATGTTTCGATAATTGTTCATATAATGTATGTGTATATGTACCAATTACTGCACTGTTGCCATGTTATACTTTGTATTTGTATCCTCACGGGCTTTATAGCCTATTGGAAATTTGAAATATAGTATAATTTACATTTGTACGAAGTACATGGGATCACCGCACTAACGTTAACAGTTGGTGTCTACAGCAATAGATATGACATGATACGAGTGTGCGCTTGTATGACAGCGATCAGATTCTAATGCACGCACTACCCTGTGCTCGCTGCGCGTACAGATTCCCCAGTAGTGTATAGAAGGTTTTACTTTTACCATTACGCAGGGAGCTGTAGTTTTTACAAGAAACAGTCGGGTTGCATGTTTCATTAAAATGCGAGTGCTCTAAAGCAATTATGGAATGTGTTTAATGCATGCATTCTGTGTGAGTACAATTCGTTTCAACTGAAAAACCAATGTCGAAATCTCAACGAACATTTGCTGGTTCCCTGACAAAATATGCGTACTATTGTTTACGAAAACACGTTCTTTCTCTCAATAATGTTGTTTTTGGATAGGCAGATGATTTTTCTCCAGCTACCTTGTTTCCTTTCATTGTTATATTTTCCTTGTCGACTGTAAGCAAATTCTGTCTCGAGTTACCGCTACACTATTTACTAAGCAAACACTATAAAATCCGAATACCGCCTCATCGCTCAAGCATTCAAAATGCAAATACAACTAATGAACGTTTCAAACAACACATTTGGGTTCACATAAAAATTGAGTTATCTTAAACTGCTTAAGTTACCAGCAATGCTGTAAGAAGATTGAACACATTGCGTAGCGTTTAAATAGGGGTTGTTAGTTTTTGTGTGTTAACAAATACTTCGGTAAATACTAACAACTGACATACTAACATATAACAAATACTTAGGTAAATACTAACACAACTGAAATACTAATATATACTTGTAACAGAGTCTATCATGTAAGACATTAGATAGATCAAACACAGACAGACTGACAGTTACACAAAAACACATGTTTATGTCCAAACCCCCGAGTTAATGTTCGGCATATTTATGCGGCCCCATCTTGCCGACCGTTCGGCTGTTAGTCTTTCTCTATGCGTCCCCAAATGTACTTAGAATAGCGCTTTTATATGCATCTCCAACTAGCCAATATATTTGTTTCCGCTGCCGAAGCACTTAGTTGAAAAAAACTAGTGAGATTTCATTTGTTTCTAAAGAGCTGACTTTTATTATACGTATAATATGTAGTTCACGTCAAACATTATGATGATCTTGGGAAAGCCTTGTCCATGGTCACAAAACGAGTCGAGCATGTAAAATTGCTGAAATTGGACCTTGCGACTGGAACGCCATTGTATACTGCAGTCGAGCAGGTATTAGCTATAATGGTACAACCAGTATTTACATTTTTGTCGTGTGAATGAAGCCAACAATTCCCCCTCTAACAGCGTGCCAATATCCAGCGGCGATAATTCAAGTTACGTTATAATGACTACAATTTGGTCATAATATTGGACAGTAAGTTCGTTGGCCACGATTTTTAAAGAATATAAATAAACAAAGGCCTAAGGGCTCATGTCAGCGCGGCTTATTAATCAGATAAAGGAATCCCTTTAAAGTGTTTGGGTGGAGAAGCTGTTGACCGTACCGTCATGTCCGTCAACAGAAGACTTCAAGTTTTAAAGAAGTGAAGTAAATCATATTACGTTAACAACGACGAAATTCTCTTCGTTTATTCTCTTCGTTTTTACACTAACAGTGGTGTGAGTGTTAACTAACAGTGGTGTGAGTGTTAACTAACAGTGGTGTGAGTGTTAACTAACAGTGGTGTGAGTGTTAACTAACAGTGGTGTGAGTGTTTGCAAGGTGTGCATGCTGTCTGAACAGTTATAAGAAGGAGTTAATTTGAAATACATATAGTTAAAAAATAAAAAGTGATTATAAGCTCAATTATTGTGAACAGATGCATGGTATAGTATGTGCCAGCTGACAAGAAAGCAATACTAAATGTTGTGTGGAATGGAAAACGATAAAGTCAGAGGAAAAATAGACCTTTAAGAGACAATTCAGGCACTCATATTTCTTCACACAGACAACATGGACGAGGGTTGTAGAAAACATTCTGCAATTATGTACAAACAAAAATACTTACAATCTTCTCATGTCGACCATATCGTGAAACGCCCCTTTCTCAATTGTCTGTAACTTATTTTTCATAAGGTTTCTGAAATTCAAATATATTGCACAAATAAGACACTTTTAAGAACTATGAGAATTCAGAAGGCATCTGGTTCGTTCAATAATTTACTATTATGCTCGCTCATTCAATCACTCAATCACTCAGACAGTCAGCCATTTGTAACCGGATGATAAACAATGAAGATATTCTTGGGAGACGCCATTTTGAGATATATGACATCATTGTTCTAAAATAATTTAGTTTTATTCATTTGGGACAGTATTTATCTTTTTTTGTTAGAAAAAAAAGAAAAAAAGACTGAATCTACACGGATTTTTAGCAAAATATAATAAAAGACGATTGGCAAAATCCGTTAAAACGATTTTTTGCGGGTCGTGATCTTCATCAGATTGCGTCAGAGAAACTCATGGTTCCCGGTTTCCTCCTCTATCAGCAGACGATATAATAATATATAGGCGAACTGAGACACCCAACAGTAGATAGCTTACGTAAATAACGACAAAAATACAACTTGAAACAGTTATCAGATTAAGCATATCAAGGTGGAATGCATACACAGGGGTAAATGAATCACTTCAAATATATAATTTTAACGTCTCGGGTATTTTATAGGGTAGCAATTTATTTTCGTTTTGACAATAGAAGTCAACTGTGTAAAGAAACACTTGTATGAAGAGCACTTGAGATTCACATGCGATTATCTTTAAAGTAAATCAAAATTTTAAAACGAAGGATTTTACACCGCACGCATGGGTTAGTGTTTAAAGTTTGTAACATTTCAACAAAAGACGTATTATTCAAACGAGTCCTTTCCCGATAATTTCGTTTGTTTTAAACGCTAGATGTTAAACGGCTGTTGAAGAATGACAAAAAATAGGGAAAATGGCAAAAAAGATAACTAAGCTTTAAGTTTTCATAACATTATTATAAGATCTACAAATACCGGGATAACAAATACGTCTAAACACGTGAAACTATTTTTGCTCGTTAGAAAACATAACAACAAATTGCAGAGTTTACGTTTTTAAGAAAATGTTTACCCTACATAGTAAATTTAAACTTTTAAATCGAAACTTAAACGTTACGTTTATTTCGTTTTGAAAAGGTAAGTGTGAAGTCGTATCTTTTGAAAATTATGTCTTTCAAACCTCATTTGTCACCAATGCATGAAGCATTTGACATTAACGAATCTGTTATCTACCTTTTACGTAAACACCTATTAGTCTTTTTCGAGATCTTGTCAAACATGACACTGTAAATTCTTTACCATTTCATGCGAAGACAGTTAATAAAAGATTACTAAAAATTTCCGCATGCAAAACAAGATCTAAAATGTATGATAATGATACATATTTAAATGTCTTTATTAATAATAAGGATTCATTCAAGAACGTATCCGTTAAAATAAGATAGTAGAGATTTTAAGAAAGCGTAAATTTCATTTTATAGATCAGTCCACGGCCTCAATACTGTGACCATATTTAGTGGGTTTTGTTTTTTTGAATATCTGACTTTTTTTAATTTCAGAGCAAAACGTACAAGGGATACGCGATGACGGAAATAAATGGGGGTAGGGGGGTGGGGGTGGAGGGTTAAGGCCCGTTCAACACAATCATGTAAAATCACATTGGGGCAGCCACTCAAGGAATTAGTCTCGTAGTCAAAATTGGGGGAAAATTCAAATTGAAAAAAAAACACTTCAAAATGAAGAAAAAAACACGCTACTTTGTAGATAATTGCTGAATATTTAGTAGCCATTGGCTATTTGGGCTACTGCTTGCGGTTTTTGCGTCTCATGGGAAGCTGAGATGGAGAATTAGTATATCATTCAGACCATTGTACATATACGCAGAGCAGAGGTCTGTAGCTCTAAAGCGCAATGGGTTACCAACTGAGTTACTGAACATGCTGCATTCTATCCAGCGACAGTAATGAGGAACTTAAATGTAGCCAATAAAAACTGAAATTTGGTTTAAAGCATACATTATTGTTTCCATCTACAAATTGTTTTTGGGAGATTTGATATTCGGGAACGTCCAATGCCTTACGTCGGTTATCTGTCTAACTTCATGTTGCTAAGTAACTTACCTCAGAACACGACTAAACAGCCAGTTTCACGTGCAGTAACAAGATAATTCAGAAAATATAGCAAACGAGTAAGAACATCTAATCGTAAAGTATCCAGCTTATTTTCAAATCAATACCGTATCAGAAATATGTCAAAGGTATCTGATTTACGATGGTAAAAGAGCACAACTAGTAAACGAGTATATATTGATTGAAGATATTACAGTCAGGAGTATCATGGCTTGTTTCAATGCTGATTTACGTCATGTTTTAGCACATTTTAGGCCATATATGACGGTCGTTTTTTTTTGTTGTTGAGGCAATCCACCCATCTTTTCCTGGATAGAACCATTACTGTATACCTACGGCCATCCGTAAGAATAAGAATTGACACTGTCTCACGTACAAGATAGACGATGATATCTATAGCTCGTTCAGGGTGATTAGCGATATATGGGAATCTCGTTAACACATCATATTAGGTTATATTGGACCAGCAACCTCAGAGAGAGAGAGAGAGATGTGATGAACAGAAGGATGAAGTTTTCTCATCAGATAATCCTCAGCCAGGTGGGAACCCACACGCGGAAGAGTAGCAATAATGAGTACAAGTAAATACTTACAAACTCCGAACATGACGGAGTCCTTTGAAATCATCCGCCTTTATAACCGTGATTTCATTTCCCTGCAAATCCCTGAAATAAAGGTAAAAACAATTTTAAAATATTGAAATACCCTGTAAATTCATACTATAAAGATGCGCACTTGAAAACAAACTGAAACTTAATATAAAATATAGTTCCCCGATATGGGGTGAGGGTGGGGGTGAGGGGTGGGTGTGAAGGAGTGGTTCAATGCAGTCTAAGTATATTCTTTATTTTACCAAGGCAATGGAATCAACATACTCAATGCATGATGATCATATTATTATGGCGGATAGGCAATTTCACACAATCAAATGCAAATAGTAACGAATAGTATCAATGTAAGTAGTAGCAAGGTAATGTAAAAAGAGTCTCTAATTAGATCCTGAACAAAAAACCCGATGAAGACCTATATGTAATGTATAGTCGTGGACAAAAGACGGTTTGGTCATTTTGTTTTACGACGTTTAAGTGCGTGTTGCTACGTGATAGGTATGGTGAAAAGCACTATATTTTACCATTATTAGTACTAAACTAAAAATAAATTTAGTGTTTACTCTACTTTTTAAACCAAGCAGATGGCTCAGAATTTCAAATACTTGCACCATTTATTCATGAAGCTTTTAATAGTGCTGTTCATGGTTTAGAGTGTGACCTATATACAGACTATCGATAAAACCTATCGAAAACTCTAAGCCGGATAGAGTCTATGAAGAGAAATCTTCACCACTAAGAAACCGCGGTCGGTCCCTCCCATTCGGTTAAGATTTCTCTTCATTGCCTCTATCCAATACTTAGAGCATATAGCAAAAGGAAGGTCATGTTGTTCTTCGTCTAAGATATCTTGTAATGCTCTTATTTATGAAAGAGAATGGTAGTGTTTGGGAAATACCATTAGTTCATAAATACCAGCGTCTGTTTGACGGACATGTTTACAAAAGTTATATATATATTGTGTTATGTGTGTAAAATACTCGCTGCAAATGTATTTCGTCACCAATACAACTTACAATTAAGAAGAAGAAGAAATGTTATTGACTTAAACTATTACATAGTTTTTCATCATATAAACATACAATTTGAACACAATAACTAAGATTAGAACAGGTTCATTAATTTATGAATTAATATGAACAAAAAGAAGAAGAAGAAAAAGGGAATTTATGAAATTTCACGTTGCGGAGTTTGTTTTTGTATTTGATCATAATAATGGTTTTGATGAAGATGATAATGACGATGATGACGATGACGATGATGACGATTATGATGATGACGATGACGATGATGACGATTATGATGCAGAGGAGGAGGAGTGTGTACAGTTAGAAGTTCGAGCAGTGGATTGCAACAATTACACGAGTTTATCAACGTGCTGCTTTCGATTTTATTTTAAAAGAATGAAACAATTACTCTAGTCCAGCGTTTCTCGTCAGTGTCCGAGTATTTCCGGGTTTTTTTTTGTGCAGTAACGTAAATCAGAAGTTGACTAGCAGTGTAAGTAAATCAGAGCATATGGCCAACTTTTGACATAACTATTACCACTTTCACCATTGACACTTTGTCAACAAAACATTCTTTAACCTGCGGTAGCGTATTTACACAATCAAAACTAATTACCCATAACAAAACAAATCGTTTGACACCTTCTCTCTTATTTCTGTCATCAAAATAGAGTAATTAAAGGCGTCGTATTAAGCAATTATACATCCGTCCAGGAATTTACCTTGAGCGTAAAATTTAAAAAAAAGTGAGAAATATTGGCGTCTTAACGGCGCTTTAAGTTTTTAACTTTCTGACTGTTATAACTCATAAACGTTACCTGATTTAGCTTTAACGGTATATGTTAGTTGTTCTGCGGTGATCTGAACTTGTTTATAGTTTAATTGCAGTATAAAGTTGATGTTAAAATATTATTATAGACATCATACTGAACATGCTGTCGTTTTATAGGGACACACGGCAATCTTGATTTTTTAAAACTCGCCGCGTCCTGTTTGTTTTTCTACACAACTTCATCGTCTTGTGTTTATTCAATCATCAATATTAATTATAAGAAACGTATAAAGCAACTAGTTTTTGCATATTACTAACGGTTGATTATATTGCACCAATAATATATTTAAACACATAGCAGAATAAGACAAGAAAAGAAAAATCAAAAAATCGTATTTAATTATATACTAAACCAAATTGCTAAATATCAACCTAAGAATATGTCAATAATATTCTCATTGTTTTGTGTTTTTTGAGCTTGATTAGAGATACGGTTAAACTGCAAAATAACGAGTGTGAATCGTCTGCTCTGATTGCATGAACATATTTTAAAACTTTTAGGTCAATGTGTTTTCTTAGAAATAAGTTATAACACTTATACAACTGGGTATATAGGATTTTATTAAGTAATTCGAATTAGTCAGTGAAGTAATAAGAGTCTCTTATTACTTCACTGGAATTAGTAAAGCTTTCGATGTTCCTAATTCTAATATATGCCAATTAAAATTATTTTGACATCATGTTTTACTAGCATTACCACTAAAAATGCGTTTGCAAAAGAAATTTTCGAAATATTTAATGTTAACGCTGAATTACAGTTACAATATTCAATGTAAAGGGAGGTAATTTAAGATTATCCATATTTCTTTTTTTTTTATAGACGGAAAATCTGCGATAAATGGGTCAAATGTTTATGTTTTTTTCTATTATTTCATATCAATTTCAAGAATTTTATATCTTTAAGCGATCTTTGACTCATGTTATGTGTTTTATCAGTACATTTCATGTTTTCATATAAAGGGAGGGTAACTCTCAAAAGATGTAACAATTTAAACAAAAAAAAAAATGTTTTACAAACTATGGGTCAAAACAAACCACTTATCATATATCTATTCTAAAATATGTTTAAAATAAGAAAATTAGTTAAGATACAAAAGTTGATACATAGCAATTTTGTTCAGTGTATGCAAGCAGTTTAAAGTCAAAATGATATTTGGATTAGTACATGGAGACGCTAAAGTGAATGCTTGATGAAAACTTCAAGATTGCCTTGTGTCCCTTTAACACACATAGAATACATGCATGTAGGTCAACATCATAAAGAAAAATCGGTAACTACGACAGTACATGATGATTAATAATACTATTGTGTCAGTGTCATTGCATACTCGTATCTTTAAGAAGGGAATGTTCACCACAATTCCCCTCCCGGACAAAACATGTCCTCCCCAACCCCACCCCACACACACACCCTTCCATAGCCTAATAACACATACACTATCTTTGATAAGTGACGCTACGGTTGCCTATTTGTTGTGGTGGGGCTGAGGTGGTTGTAGTTGTCTTAACAACCTAAAAATGTCTTATAATAACGATGTGCGTGCCTATGTGTGTATGAGTTTTCTTAAAGGATTTGTTTATTGTATTTACTTGTTGTGTGGGAAAGAATGTTTAATGTATTTAAATCTTATTGTAGCTTTTTAGCAGTTGTAGGATCTGTATAACTATTTGTCCTAATCGCATTTATTCAGTGTGTCTACAAAACACGCATTTAGGTGAATTAAAATACATTACCTGGACCTGTCTGGGCATACATCAGAAA
>JAWPHD010006009.1:82500-152074 GCA_037043455.1 Cyrtodaria siliqua
AACATTTCCTTCGAAAGTGTGCTACAGAAAGTGATGAAATGAGTACACTATGTTTAAGTAATCTAACTCTTAAAATTCTGAAAACTGTTAAAAAGGCTGAAATAATTAAGCATACTATGCCTACTATGTACACAGGATGGGTATTGACATTTTGGACAGGTGTTGTTACCTTTGATGTTATACCTGCTTTTGGTTGACCAGGTCTGTCACGGATATTATGTTTCCAAGATGAAGTCTGTTAACTGTAGACACATTGACTGCAACAATATAGCCCCGTGTCTTTGAGACACATACCTGCATCCTGATATTATCAGGAACACATCGTATTACCGGCAATGGCGAAGTCGGATATAGTTTCTAATCGGTTCATATTTTGAAACGCGGACGAAACGGTAGGTCATTTTATTTTACTTATAGCTATAGTATGCATATTGATGGATATTACAAACACTTTCAGTCTTAGTATGTTTAGTATTATGTTAATACGTTTCTAGTCAATAATAGTGGAAGATAGACGAGTGGTTATTATCTGTATGCCTAAACTTACGAAGGTTTAAACAATAAGCAAAATGTGTACACTATCAAGCCAAAACTCGCCACTTTGCACGCAGTTTGATCTTTTCCACGATACCATTTAAATCTATAACATTGGACAGCACAAGTTTGAAATTTCAGAGTTTTCCACCAAGTCCACCAGGTTCGGGATGTCGATAAAGTCGATTTACACAATTGTAAGGCAGTCGCTGAAATCGGGATATATTTTGTTTTAAAAAAAATACATTACTTTGTCAATATAACGTTAGATATTGAATGTTACTCTTTTAGTCGATTTCGGATAATGTTCAAAACATGTTTATACTCTGCACTGGTTAACGGAGTCAACGACGTGTTTATACTCTGCACTGGTTAACGGAGTCAACGACGTGTTTTGATCATCAGTCATTCTTAAAGAATGATATGTAATCTTGTAATCTCTGCTCAAAGTTTTCTTGCAACACAGTGAATTAAATTTCATTTGAGCCAATACACTATGGTACCAACGATTTGTCTTCTTTTTTTCTTTTTTTAAATAGTATGGACTGGATGTATATTGATGTGTGTGTGGGTGTGGGGTGGGGTGTGGAAGTGGGTGGGTGTGCGTGTGTTTTCAAAATGCAAAACAAATGCTCCGGAATGTTAATTAATGAAAGCTGTCACAGTCTACATGTATGAAAGCTGTCACAATCTATGAAACTCAAACAAAACGGAGCGTCGAATTAAGTTACCAACTCAAAATTTATTTGACACATATTCAATCATGGGTATTTTAAAAACCCGTGAAAAAACTATACTTTTAATCGGCACATATACATTATTATATTATCTGCGTCATCTATAGACAGAGTTTTGATAAACCGTTTTGCAGTGTTATTTTGCCGTTATTTGGCGGGTTAGTTTCTTTAAATATTATATTTGGAACGCACAACACTGTATGCTATAAGTTTTAATAATTTACCTTATTTCAACTCATAAATAAAAAGATTTAATCCCTTAAACTATTCACAAGAATCGTTCCCCTCGGCGTAGCTACTATTAGTCCATATAGGCCCGGGCCTATACATCAATTTGAAAAACGAAAAATAACAAAATAACAAAATAAAATGAAAAGTCCAAAAATGCGGGCCTACATATGCATTTCAGGTTAGCTACGCCCCTGTCCCCCCAATAAATGCAGATTAATCAACCATCAACGGAAGTGCTATAAGACAAATAATGATTTAGTATCTATTGTACCAAAGTGGAAAAGTCAGCTATTCATGATTTTCCATTGCCGTTGAGATTTTACGTTATTTTCACTAGGTGATAAAATTTGAGTTACTCTGCTTTTATCCTTAGGTTCTATAGTAAATTAAAAATATTTGGCAGTGTAAAAAGATGATACATTTTTAAGATTCGATTTATGCCGACCTTTCCTTTAACAGTCGTGCCTTTCAGCAAAATAGATCGTGAGGTTCTGTCTTTACACAACATGATCTAGACAAAATGAAACTAATTATTGAATAACATATGTACATGTATACATTTACTGTGTTATGGTCTTTAACAGTTATTATCTGAATTCACTACAGTTATGTTGCCTTGACAACAAATGTTTTTTTAACCTATTTAAGTGAGTCCAAAATTCGGCCTCTTGTGACACTGCCCAGGCTATATTACGTGTCGATAAATAACACGTATATCGGTGTTATGGGTTTTCGACGGCGTAAGCATTAATCTAATTGTAGATTACAACAAAAAAAAATCAAATTCGAATAAGTTTCACTAGAACTATTTGTTTGTTTGTTTGTATGGTCATTTTCAACACATGTAAGGTTATATATGACGGTCGATTTTTTGTGGTGGAGGCAGACAACTCACTTTTCCTGGGTAGAACTAGTACTGTACACCTCCTGCCTGTATCCGTATAAAGAATCGACACTTCCTCACTTACAAGTCGAGCTTCCAGTGGGATTGGGATGAATGAATTGTGTTTTACGGCATGTCGACACATAAATAGGTCATATTGTACGCAAAAACTGATGAAAGATGAAGAAATGAAGTAGTAATTAAAAATTAACCGCAGCGGTGAGATTCACTAGAAATAAAAATATATCTAGAACTAAAAATACATCACAAAACGTTCATGAAATAAAATGTGAACGTATTCAATCTTGGTATATTCACATTTGAAACATTATGGAGGGTACCCATCGTGCATGTCCAGTGAACTACGCCATATGTTTTCGACGGTGTTCCTAAATTGCATATAATTACAGGTTTTACTAAAATATTACGCTATAAAAATTAGAAATCATAAACTTACTTCAAACATAGCAGTTTTAAGTTATTAAAGGAGTTTCACAGAAACATGACTCCTTTGCATCCTGGGCACAAACATATATCCTTGAGAGAGACTTCTTTAATGTTAATATGTATGCAAAATCATATATGCACCCATCTGCAATATGTGTCACGTTGACCCCGGTTAAAAATAGTCGTATATAGCAGAAAAGTAACTGTTTGCATACAACCACCTTTTAGGATTGTTTTGACAGCGTATATACTGTACTCCGAAGAGGGAAACAAACATAAAAACGGGTAAGAGAGGTGATAACTGTTATGCATAACTTTCGTTGGACAATACACTTTGAACATTTTGGTCACCGGGTATTTGTATTGACAATGATGCTGTCATTGCAAACGAACATTGTATTTTTAAATCAGTGAGCAAATCGTCTCATGTTTAACCTCTGAAAGCATGCGCAATCCGAAAAAATACGAGATAAACGGAGACCGTCGTACAACATGGTGTTTGTTGGCCGTTTTAGGAGTTCCATACCTTGTATATATATATTTTGTTTTTGTTCCAAAAATGTTTTATCACTCTTAGTCCATCTTTTACTATCCTACCTCTGCCGGCTGCCTGTGATTAGGTTCTGTCGCCTTTCAGGGGAGATCACTCTAACGTTATATTGGTTTGTTGCATAGCAATACGTTCATGAAAATAATTGGGAAGAGAGTTACGACAATTAACAAACGAGAATACGTATTTAATGGAATACAATGGCCCTCATACTGTTAGCTCCTTGGCTTCCACAATCACAATGAGGTCAGTAGGACTAACGCATGTTGCTGTATTTTGTATGCAATAGTTGAGATTTTAAGACATCTATGAGCAAACGGGGGTGTAAGAACCGTATAAACACAAAAACGGTGACATACTGATTTTCAAGCTGACATTCAAGACAAATCTGACAATATACATGTGGTTTTGTATCTGCAAATATCATCCGACAATAGCGCCTCCTGAACTGTGATCAACCGATAACGTCACTTCCTGACTCTCCCCACCCAGACGATTTATTCCTTTTATAGCATACGATCCAGCAGAAGCATGCGGGTATGTAAGATTATTTTTATCAAGAATATCTAGAAGCTGCCATCCGTCAGCTATTTCTTTATAAACAGCCCAGTACCTGACGGTACCCGTTGTATCGTGTGACCAGCTCACGGATTCACCCTGGACATGGATATTCGAAGGTGCATTTGGTGTCGGGACGCTCAACCAAGACATCGCAGGTGCTAAAGCTGGACATAGATACAGCCTGGTTTTAAAGACATTCGCTATACTGTGAGTGTTCTGAATGAAATATTTAAAACTGAATTGGATGTTTCCAAGGCTTAACTCGTCCATCTTGCTTCTAGAAATCTGCACTTGTCTAACAATTTCATCAGTATTCCAGTGTTTATCCACAACGCCCGCTGCATAGTTTCCAACATAAACATGGCGATGTTTTGAATTTTGTTGAAGCCACCAATTAAGCAATGCTGGATAACTCTGTTGAGGTGGGTCGATTTGCCAGTATAACTGCGGGGCAAGGTAATCGACCAATCCCTGCTGCAACCATTGTTTGGAGTCTGCATATATGGCGTCATAGGAGGACAACCCATGAATTCCACTTGGATACCCAGGCTTCCAAATACCGAATGGGCTGATTCCAAACTTGACATACGACTTTGTTTTATGAATTTCTGCACTGAGTCTCCGTATTAGAGAATCGACATTTGACCTCCGCCAGTCGGACACCGATAGCGTGCCACCGCTATGTTTGTATGCGTTGTACGTGACTGAGTCTGGAAAATTCTGACCGCTGACAGGATAGGGGTAGAAATAATCGTCCATATGTACCCCGTCAACATCGTATCGTCTGACAACGTCTAAGAAAACGGCAACTGTGTGATCTTGGACAACTGTAGCTCCAGGATCCATCCAGAGGTTGGTTCCATAGGCGTATGCATAGGTCGGAAATCTGTTTAAAAGTTACATTAACACTTAAACGTGTGGAACAGAACTCAGAAAGGACTATTTCGTGTTATATACTTACACCGCTATGGTTGGCACTGTGAAAACCAATGCCAATGCGGACATATACAGTAAGTGTGCGAAATAGAAAGTAAAACTATTATTATTACTAGGTAAAAAAAAAAGAGTGTAATAAATTGTATAAAATCGACGATTGACGAATTTGTAAGAAAATGAAATATAATGATTTTCGGACCAAAAAGCGACAAGAAGAGATGGGAAATAAAGTGTCAAGTGTACCTATTTGCCACGTGGTTGTGTGCCAGTCCGCTATGTGAGGTGCTGCCAGCTCGAGCTCTGTATGGATTGAACCACGCATGGACTTCTATGGCTTTTTGGTGTGCTTTGTTTATAAGATATTCCAAAGGGTCATACAAAGTATCTGGTGCTTTTCCTTGAGTACCTGCCGGAAGGGAAATGCATACCGAGATATGGTTTGTTTTTCAAGTTAACAATGACATTGCTTGTATTATCTATCTTAGTTAAACATTTATTTTACATCGCTTTTAACGAACCTCTCTGAACATATTTTAATCACTCTCGATGTTTTTCCTGGGGAGAACCAGTACTAAGCAAATGCAGATAAAGTGTCTTGCTCAGGGACACAACACATATGGTCATGGCGGATCGAACACATGACTTTTCGTTCCTGGGTCCAACGCTGTACCACTAGACCACATCGCTCCAATATATCTATTTTGCCGTGTGCTATATTGCTCATGGCATTATAATGCATTCATTTAGTCCATTTGTTGTCTCTGTAGAACATGTAGAAGCAAAATATGTCTATACTGTACATAGAAATATTACATGTAGTGACATATTATACACGAGTTCAATAAAAAAAACATGACATTTTATTGGAGAAGCCAGAAAAGTGGGTTATTTTATTCCCATGAAATTATGAGAAAGGAATACATATTACCACTTTTAATTGGGATGTCAGCATAAACGCATAACACACGGTTTTACTTCTCATATGGTTGTGTTGCCGTTGTGTTACTTGTTTTGCAACGTCATCAGCTCTTTACTACTATGTTCCTACGTGAATGTTCCACTGCTGAGTTTCTTAATAGTATGTAATGTATATAGATAACATTGTGTAGTGTTTTGTCGCAGTGTTGTAATAACATTGTGTAATGTTTTGTCGTCTGCAGTGTTGTGTTTTGTTTGTTTGAATGGTGTTTTATGTCATTTTAGCGCATGTTATGCCATATATGATGATCGAGTCAGTTTTATGGTAGAGGCAAACCACCCCCATTTCCCCCGTGTAGAACCAGTACTGTATTCCCCTCGCCACCCGTAAGAAGCGACACTTTCTCGCTTGACAAGTCGCGCGTAAAGTGGGATTCACACCCGTACTAATGAGAGGCGAGAACGTTTTTGACCAGCGTTACTATCTTTATTTTATTTACAAATCTGCATAATTGTTGCTGAAAATAGAATGTTATGCTTGATTTGATCTGACAGAAACTGTTTCCCGTTGATTTTACCTGTCAGATAGGAACTCCAGGGTTCCAACGTTGAATTGTATAAGGCATCTCCGGATGTCCTAACTTGGAAAATGACGGCGTTAAAGTGGAGGTCATGCAGTGTGTCAACAACTTTGTCCAGCTCTTGTTTCTGTTCGGTCGTTGAAAGGTGACTCGATGAAGGCCAGTCAATGTTATAAACCGTGGCCACCCAGGCGCCTCGAAATTCTCTCACTGGCCAAGGAGACTCTGATCGACGGAATATAACTTACTTTAATTTCAAGAAAATGTTTCAAATGGAACTGTGTTTGTACTGTGTTTGTTTCAAAAGATACTGTGTTTGTTTCAAAATGAACTACGTTTGTTTCAAAAGATACTGCGTTTGTTTAAAAAGATACTGTGTTTGTTTCAAAAGATACTGTTTCAAAAGATACTGTGTTTGTTTCAAAAGATACTGTGTTTGTTTCAAAATGAACTGTGTTTGTTTTCAAATTAACTGTGTGTGTTTCATAATGAACTCTGTGTGGTTCAAAAGGAACGCTGTGTGTTTCAAAATGAAATGTGTGTGTTTCAAAAGGATTACTGTGTGTCTTTCAAAAGTAACTACCGTATGTTTGTTGTGTTTCATCAGTTCAGTATAAGAGGATAACAGTATGCTCCATAACAAAGATTCCTTCAGCACATTGACGCGTATCACTTTATGATTTACGCTTAGATTAACCCTTTGAACGTTATTTTTATTTCAGGTCATGTTCACAAGTATTGTGTAGTTATTTATGGAATTGTTATGAAAGTTATTCCCACGACAAAAAAAATAGTTTAGAGAAATAAATTGAGAACAATCGCCATGTACAAATAAGAGAAGCAACGCCATTGGCATGTATCGCGATGGTTTGCCGCGTAGTATGATATCGTTTTCAAAAGACATTACTACAGCAAGCAATTATTCGCTCAGTTTCCGGTAAAAGCACATCAGAAATACAAAGTTCTAAGGCTTTGCACTGAAAAGATTGTACGAGCAAACGTTAAACAAAATAAAAACACGTTAAACAAAATAAAAAGTCAGCATCCTTAATAATATCCATGGATAAAGGCAAAGCTTTCCAAATAAAAGGAGCAGTCTTTTTAAAGTGTATTCTAAGGGAGCTAACTCTCCAATTCAGATAAACTACACATATAAATGGTGGGACTGCCAGAGCAGCGTCGCACAGCGATGGTCAGATGTAAAGTTCACATACCTATCCTATTAATATGCCTTGTTAAAGGGACATTTTAAAGGCAGAATATGCTTATTTAAACATAAACTGAAACAGTTGACGAAACACTCGGAAGCGTTACAACTTAGAATCAACTGAATACAATTAAACTGTAAACGCTATGCCGAATAAATATGTGTGTACTAATTACGCTGTATCCCATACACGCTGCGCCGACGCAAAGCACAACACAGGAAGTGTGCATATTGTTTATGTAAACACACGAGTTAAAAAGTCAGCGTGCCTTTTTAACGAAGCGTACGTTTTTAATGAGTTGTTTCTATTAACGGCTGGGTACCTTAGGCGATTTAATGCAAATTTGACGATAATACTATACGCAAATACTTGACACAACGTCTTAAGCATCTCCGTAAAGGTGAACAATAAACATATTCTGACTTTATGGGACGGCTGCATTGATATTCTGACGTACCGAGTCCTCAGCTAAGATGACCTATTTTTGAGAACTCGTGGCTAATGCTATCATTTTAGTATTATAGATGAGGCGCCATACGTGACTGTGTTGTGTGACATACGCATATATGTTGTAAAACCAATATATATGTTGTAACACAAATATATATGTTGTAACACAAATATATATGTTGTAAGACAAATGTATGTGTGTAACATAAAAATGTATATACGAATTATATATGTATGTACAATATAAATATATATACCATACAAAATATATATGTACAATTTAAAAATGTTTGTACAATTTAAATATATATGCCACAATATATATATGTACAATTTACATATCTTCGACACAAAATGTGTATGTACAATTTAAATATATGCAACAAAAATATGTATGTACAATTAATATACATCTTGAGCACCCCCTGTATACGTCAAAAAAAATATGTATGCCCGATTTATACGTTAATACAAGTGGGTGTTAGAAAAGTTTAAATACGACAAATGAGTATGCTCTTGTCATTTATTGATCGTAGTTTTAGGAGCTGATCTATAGGTACCTATTATTATAATGATATATTGGCTGAGCTAGTTGAGTGTTGCTCTAGCGGACAATAGTGGCCATGTGGTAGCACCGACACCCGATCCCATTTACACATGTCGTTATGAAAAATAAAACAAACAAAAAACGCTCGTCGTTGGCTCATTCAAAATATATATTTGACAATCTTACTCAGTTTTCGGAGAATATTTCTTTCGGAGAAATTGTCTTATTATATTTTGCTCTATATAACATTTAACCACCAGCTAAACTGAAATGCTATGCACGTGTTACCTTGTCCATGTACTGCACGAAGTCGTAGTATAAGCACACATAGCGACATCCACACACCCGTCATGTTTTGTCTCTGAAATTATGATTCCGTGAAAATACGTATGAGTGTAAAGAGACATTAGGAAAGTGATAACACGTATCGCGCAAACTTTTTGAACTACTCAATGGATGTTAATAAAATTTTACAGGAATGTTGAGTCCGACTTGACATAATTTTCGAGTTCTTTAAGAAATGAAAGCCCAGCATGAAAACACGGCTGAGAAGAAAATGTTTATAATTTCGGCGAGATAAACCGTATGCTATTCATTACGCTTGGGTAAAACCTTGCTTATTTACAATTAGAGATTTGCAGCATACGCTGACGCGAACAGCGGACTTAGGACTAAATTTTAGGTTTTTTTTACGGAAGCCCTGGAGGGACTTATTAGTTATTACTTATTTCTTATTACTTATTACTTATTTTTTATTACCTATTTGTAAGGGCGGGTTAATGAAAACATGGCGAATATCTCGCTGATAAGTTATTTAGTATAATTATGTTTGTTTAGCATACGGACCAGTCTGTCTTATATTTTCAAAGATGTATTCACTCAGAATGTGTTATGTTCTGCACGTACGGATGAAGCCCTGGAGGGACTTATTAGTTATGACTTATTAGTTATTACTTATTTGTTATTACTTATTAGTTATTACTTATTTGTTATTACTTATTAGTTATTACTTATTTCTTATTACTTATTACTTATTACTTAATTATTATTACCTATTTGTTACGGTATGAATGGTTAATGAAAACATAGCGGATATATCGTTGATAAGTTATTTACTATAAGATATGTTTATTTAGTATACAGACCAATTTATCTTATACTTTCAAAGCTGGAATTCACCTAGAATGTGTTATATTCTTTACGGGTGCAATAAGAAATAAGTAATAAAAAATAAGTAATAACTAATAAGTCATACGTAATAACTAATAAGTCCCTCCAGGGCTTCCGTAGTTTTCTAAAACCTCAATGCAGACGTAGCATTATTACGTAGTATGTACCTTATTTGTTCGGTTTTAACATTATTATATCATACATTTACATTATTTCATAAACATTTATTTGTTGTATATGAGAATTATAAAAATATAACACAGCAAGATACTATTATAAACCATAGATCTATATCCATGTATACACAAAGGATTAAATTTACCTTGATTCGTCGTCTTCATTTACACAAATAACAATGACACCTGTTCTTGGTTAAAACTGTGCACGAGAATATCATGTATTTGGAACGATATATACAGTATGGTCATATTAAAGGAACAGTGTCATTGCTTACAATCAATTCAAATGGTCATGTTATACGATTTCACCAGATGTTTGAAATTATGTATGCCACACGTCCGCCCGCACGAGCGCACGAATATTTGGGGATAAACCCTTAAAAACACATTTTCTCCCTTTTTCCAAGTAAAATGGATCGAAACACAAAATGATTATTGCTGTTCTACTGGCTTTATGTCAGCCACAATCAGAAACAAATACATATTTCCAACTCATCTTTTTTGGTATAATTTTAAAGCTGCTGCGAAACCTCGTTAAATATGAAGAACAAACTTTTTCAGAAAACATCAGTGTATATGACGGCAGAGGCGTGTTTAAGAATCGTTTTTTTTCCTTTTTCAAATGACCCGACAGACTACAGTTAATAAATCATCTTAAAGTTCGATCAGAGCAATTATACACAAACTGTCCGTTCGTGGTATATGGTAAAGAACGTATTCGTCTTTTTATATGCTTTCTTCCATTTTCAACTTAGCGTTTCAAATAATAACGGTGAATTACGCTGGATGTTTTAATAAATCATTTAACAAAATGAGGTATATATCGACAAGCACACATATGAATAACTCGGCAATATCATGCAGTTCATTATTATAGATTTTAAAGACAATGGCAGTATTGTTGTTCATGTCGAAAGCAGTTTTGGGGACACGTTAATGATGTCCAACAGTTTGCACTAATGACAAATATAGGTCCTGTAACGGACATAGAATTCATATAGGATAAAACTGTATTAGGCGATAAGATATATCCTAACATATATCTTATCATTTAACTTTTCCCAATTTTGGCAACAAAACGGTGCAGAGAATTACGCAAGTGCAGAAAATGTTACAGAGGTACAATCCTACAGACTACTATCAAGGTATTAATACAATACATAGCCTTTAACGGCCAATTTTAAGTAGAACATTACCAATTTGCGCCGGATTATGTGTAGAAAGATTGAAAATAATTTAACTATTAAAAAGTTTCCAACATGTAATATAAACGTGTTCCTTTTTTTCGTACACGATAGTGTCCCTTTAAACAAGTGATTATATACAAAATATATTGAGAAATTCCTCAAAATGTATCATCATCAGTTGTCCGCGGTCCGCGTCAGCGTAACCTGCAAAAGTTTGCGCCTTGTGATGCTGACTCCCTCTATACTCTTTGACATTTCAAGTTCATGTGTGGTGTATTTCTTAGTTATGGATGTGCAGATGCACAATAAGTTTTCGTTTTTGGCTTTATCTCCTGGGGATCCCTAGTGGGTAATCATGAAAAAAACAAAATGCATATCTTGTCCAAATGTGAAGGCATTTAATTCTAATATGTTATGATCGTTTAAGGACTCGAGGCACAACATATATAAAACGGGATTTGTCCTGTGTAAAGGGGCCCCTCTACTTGTGTACAACGTGGTAAACTTGCAGCAATTTATATGTTCGACAGTCATTTTGCTCAGTGCAGGGCAAAGGGTTTTGTCATAAGTGCTAAAACACCTAATTCACTCGCCTCACCCCAACCCCATCCACAGACTCCATAAAGCCAGCAAACCGATACAGGCCCGCTTGGTTTGTTTTTGTGTGTGGTGGGGAGAGTATTGGGGCCCATTATTTTATTTTATTATTGTTTTCTTGTTTCTGTGTTACACTGTGAATGATAAGTTGGTAGGTAGTTGGTAGTTGGCAGTTGGTTATTCGAATAACCAACTACCAACCAGTTGCCAGTTGGGGATTCGTTTGTATTATTATAATAACAAGGGAATTTGTATGTCTTACTCAAGATTATATGTTAATACAAATAATCAACAACAAAAGGGAAAATTTTAATGTAAAATCTGAATCCCCAACTGGCAACTGGTAGCCAGTTGGTTATTCGTTGCGAATAACCAACTCAACTGGACATTTTGAACCGTCGACTGGCGAGAAAAAAAACGATAAATTGATGAACAAAAATGACAAAGATGTGATTTTAATCAATATTAAAAGATTATTCACTGCATTTATTTATAAAAAATAATAACTTATACAACAAATCCGAATCCCCAACTGGCAACTGGTAGGTAGTTGGTTATTCGCGGATTAGCGGCGAATAACCAACTGGATATTTTGAATCACCAACTGGCACGTAAATTCAATAAACTGATGAACAAACGCGTCAAACATGTGCTTATGATCAATATAACATGTTTTCTTCATTGCATAGATATAAAAAAAAATTATGGTAGCGACTTATACAAAAATCCGAATCCCCAACTGGAAATTTTGAATCACCGACTGGCATATAAATTCTATAAATTGATGAACAAACGCCGAAAAGATGTGATTTTTATCAATACAAACTGTTTATCATGGCATACATTAATAAAAAAATAATAAAATAGCGACTTATACAACAATTCCGAATCCCCAACTGGCAACTGGTAGGTAGTTGGTTATTCGCGGCGAATAACCAACTGGATATTTTGAATCACCAACTGGCACGTAAATTCAATAAATTGATGAACAAACGCGTCAAACATGTGCTTATGATCAATATAACATGTTTTCTTTATTGCATAGATATAAAAAAAATATAGTAGCGACTTATACAAAAATCCGAATCCCCAACTGGCAACTGGTAGGTAGTTGGTTATTCGCGGTTATTCGCGGCGAATAACCAACTGGAAATTGATTGATTCGGAATTGTTGTATAAGTCGTTATTATTATTTTTTTATATTAATGTATGCAATGATAAACAGTTTGTATTGATCAAAATCACAACTTTTCCGCGTTTGTTCATCAATATATTGAATTTACGTGCCAGTTGGTGATTCAAAATATCCAGTTGGTTATTCGCCGCGAATAACCGAATAACCAACTACCTACCAGTTGCCAGTTGGGGATTCGGATTTGTTGTATAAGTTATTATTTTTTATAAATAAATGCAGTGAATAATCTTTTAATATTGATTAAAATCACATCTTTGTCATTTTTGTTCATCAATTTATCGTTGTTTTTTCTCGCCAGTCGACGGTTCAAAATGTCCAGTTGAGTTGGTTATTCGCAACGAATAACCAAGTTACACTATAAATACTGCTCTGACATTTTGTTTTACAATATGTTGTACAATTTTTTTGTGTCTGTTTTTATGAGTATATAAAGTATACATCTGCTCGTCTCAGTCATCATCCTGTCCCCATCCAACCATTCCAATCCCTCATTCACACCTCCTCACACCCACACACTCACCTCTACACATACATACACACACCGCCACACTGTTCTGTGTTGTTGATATTATTCAAAGGGACATAATGCATAGCTCTGCCCATCACTCTCCCTCGAAACAATACCTTATGCTTGCATTTACACTATTGTTTACATATCTAAACTAATAAAATACTAACCTTTTGCATATATCCAACAATTAAATATTAAAATAACTAAACGTGTTTAAAAACATAACGGACCTAGTTGAAGACCTTGCATAATTCTGATAAGATAGCACCCAATATTTACAATATTTGGTCAGCTTATCAGAACATGGCCTTCTTATGTCCGTGCTTTGTCCTATATTAATTCCCTCACATTTAGTTGTGTTAAAATAATCTAAAGCCGTACCACGCTTTGATATTCTCCTCTGCATTATAATCGTTTTTGGATGGTTCTCTTGTCACGTTATTTGTCTTCGTATTCTCCTAAAGAAGGCATAAAGCAGAAAGAGCTCGACTAATACATTTAAAGTAGCTATCCCGCCAACAACAGCCACTTACACATTTTTACCATACTTTTATCAATAACCAGTATGTCGTGTGTTTATATATATACTCTGTAAAAGAAGTTTTGTACCAAGGCAGTGTTCGAACCCGTACGATGATCGCTGAACCATGACATTCGACCATAACTCTTATTATCTCAGTTGATAATTCACAATAGATCAACAATCAACAACAATTATCGTTTACAAAAATCTTGTTTGGAATTTAATGTTTCTGGTACCAAATTAACCGGGTAGGGTAGACCTTGGTTACTAGAAAAAGATATTTAAATTTTGTCCACTAGTTTTATTTTTATATGACTTTATATACCCTGGTCCAAAACTTTTTTTTACCGAGTATATATAACTTACATAATTATTTTAACCATACTTTTAGCAATAACCGGTATGTTGTGTGTATATATATATAATACCGGTTATTCTAAAAGTATAAGTGTTATTACTGGGAATGGAGACTATAAATAATTTATATTCTATGTGTCCCGTGTGGTTCCGGGGCAAAGAATAGGGCCACTGCAGATCCCGTTGGATGGGTAGAACTCCCCCAAATTCATGTACATTTTATCATTTTTTGTTCGTGCTCATTAAAGGTCTGCATTATGACCCCTGCATTGTTTCAGGTGACATCTCGCTCAGCTCATTAGAGCAGTGGCAGAAAAACAATAAACGTGGCTCCAGCATTAAATGGAGTGTCTACAAGAGAATTTGCAGCAACTCTGCAGATCTCTAGTATGTTATCTCGTTGTACATGGAGAATGAGCCTGGCATGTTCATTCCTGTTAGGCGCCATATAACCTTTTATGTGTTGGTGCGCCTTAAAACCCCAATTTAATTATATTCTATGTATATATATATAAACAAATCAAAAAACGAACGCCACAAGTTTTTTTTAAAAATAGAATGCCATGTATAATATTTTATATTTATATATAACAAAACAAAATACGGACTCCACGAGTTTTAAAATAATAATACCAGGTGTCCTTCTAAGCTCCGATTTTAACAACAGCACCGTCCAAATAAAAGGAAATAAAAGGGGAATTATACGCCCGTTTAATGTTATTATGTTTGTTAAGGTTAAACCTTTATTTCACATCGATTGTGAAACAAGTCTAAGGCTTATACCAACCACTCTCAATGGTTATTATGTTAAAAGCATTTCCTAGGTGTGAGGTCAATATAATGCTTTAAAATGGCCTGTATTTATAAAGTTTCATGAGTGTGGGCATTATGGTTTCAAAGTTAAGGTCCAGAATGTGTATTTCCGTCTAAGGTCATGGTGATCTTGACCTTTGACCTACTGACCCCACAAAATAGGGTTCCTCCTCTCACCTAGGGCAGTGTGCCTATAACTTTTCAGGAGCGTCGGGGTTATGATTTTGAGGTTATGGTCCGGTACGCATATTTCCATATAAGGTAATGGTGACCTTGACATTTGCCAAAAACATTAAGATTAGGGAAATGTATCAATGAAGTTTCATGAGTGTAGTCTTATGATAGTGTAGATGTTACGATTTCAAAGTTATCATCCAGAATGTGTATTTCCATATAAACACCTTCACCTCTGACTAGCCGACCCTAAAAACTAAGGATCCTCCACCGATATAGAGCAATGTCGAACCGTAAATTTCACAGAAACGAATTCTTCGCACGTGTGAGGAATTCGTGCGAATTCTTCACACTTTTGTTACAAATACGGCCGTAAATATCACTAATCGAAAATGTGACATAAACGTTTGACATTTTGTTTACTTTTTCGTACGAACGTATTTTTCACAGCCAGCTGACAGGATACAGTTTATCGCTTACATCATACAATTGGTATGTTAACAGTCTAGCGGCCACATATTTTAACATTTATTCCTCATAGTATAAGCGTGCAACCGGCTACCTTCAATGTCAAGGTCGCACTAAAGCAGGGGCACCCATGTAGTATGGACCATTTGTAGGTACTGAACCTTTTTGAAAGGGATTTACCTGTATTGATATTTTTATTTGTTTCGTTTACGGACAAACTTGTAACCATTAAAATATGGTAAACGTCGCGCGATTTTACCTTTACGACTGTTCTATGTTATTTTTGCATTAAACGCCAAGTTATTAAAACTCTCCCATATAACGGACCAAATGATGTAAAGTATTTTTATCAATACATTTCGTTAGGTCTGTCATGTCTGCTATCATAAAAAAATACTATAGAAACCCGATGTTTTGATAACAAAGCGAAAAGATGCGACGACGAAGCACGAAGGTGCGATGACTGCACCTTCCCGCATCGCCATTGCACATTCGCGCAACGCCATCGCAACTTCACGCATCGCCATTGCATTATCACTCATCGTCATCGCAGCTTCCGCTTGGAACATCGGCCTTTAGGCAATGCACGAAAACGCGATGATGGAGCACGAAGACGCACTGGGGAAGCGCGAAGAACACGATTTAAAATTTCAAAGTTATTTCGCGCTTCGCCGTCTCTTCCTAAGTGGATCGTATGAGGTACACTGTACAGCTGTACACAAGGTGTCAGACCAGTCAGGAAGTACTTCCGGGTCATAGGGTGCTGAAATAGTTCCTTGAAATAATCCAAAGTTTCTAGTTTGCATGTGTTTTTCCAAAGATTAGTTTCTATCTCATTGTTAAATCTAACCTGAGGTTAAAGTAGTATGTCTGTTGTCATGAATAGTAAGTATTTTATTGTGTTTGTCAGGATTATTTCTTTGGAGAGTATGAGCACAGAGGTTACGTAGAGATGTGGTTTTGACAGATGTTTATTTCAAAATACGCATAGTGTGAATGAATGACGCGAAATGTTGAAAAACTGAATCGGTGTTTTATTCCAGAAATGGGACCGTTTGCTAGCCAAATGTGTTTAATACACATAATAAAAGTGTATTTAAGCGAACGAATGTTGTGGAACTTGGGACTGATCTCCAAATATAGTCTATATTGCATTGTGTTCAATGGGCTGATATTCACCGGTCTGACACCACAAGCCAAATTAATACATTGTTTGTTGCCGTTAAAACTGCACACAATGAATGGGAATTCTATTCTATTCTGTTCTGTTCTGTTCTGTTCTGTTCTGTTCTGTTCTGTTCTGTTCTGTTCTGTTCTGTTCTGTTCTGTTCTGTTCTGTTCTGTTCTGTTCTGTTCTGTTCTGTTCTGTTCTGTTCTCTGTTCTGTTCTGTTCTGTCGTGTTGTTCCGCCTATTTTTCTAATAATGTTATATTTCGCCGATCTGTATGTACATGTGACCTTTTTGTCTAAACAATCATTTATTGCATTTTTTTCGTGCTATTTTAACATGTGAAAAATACGTTTTTGCTATACTAGGGGTAGAGATGCCAAACGTAAATTTCACAAATTTGTGACATATTCGTGCGATTTTTGTGAATTATCCGCACGTATTCTTTACATGTGTGAAGAATTCGCAAGAATTCCTCACACGTGTGAAGAATTCGTTTACAGTTCAACAGAGCAATGTACCGTTTCATGAGTGTACGTGTTATGGTTTCGAAGTTATCGTCCGGAATGCATATTTTCTTTTAAAGTCACTGTGACCTTGACCTTTGTCCTAATGACCCCAAAAACAATAGGTATCCTACTAGATCATCTAGGGAAATGCACCTATGAAGTTTTCATGAGGGTGGGTCTAATATATGTGCAGTTATCGCGCGGAATGCGAATTATTTACGGACGGAAGGACGGACAACACCATACAATAACACGGCGTATAAGAACTATTAACACTACAGATAAGACTACATCAGTTACCAACCAATCAGCGGGCAGGGGAAAAGTTCCAGGTAAATTCGTAGCTATTACACAGATTCTCTTAATTTTGATTGGTTGTCAATGTAAACAAACAAAAAAATCTTGCTAAAAAAAATAAAATCAGCTTATAAAGGTTAAATCATACATTTGTGCAATGTATTCATAATGTGTTGCATAATCAACGAAAGAAGTATATTTTACATTTTCCTCATGTTTCTACATGCAAGAAGGTGGGTCAGCACCATCCGACCCAAACAGCTTTTTTAAAACATACTTAACGTATGGCTTCTGTATGTTTTTTTGATAAAACTAAGATAGGTCTTTCAAAACAAGTAATAAAAATATAACTTCCTATATTAAGGAACTCAGTACAGAGCTTAGAGCTATAAGGTAGGCCTTTGGCAAATGAATTGGTTTGTGTTGTATGAGCTACACTATATGCTGCTATTACCTTATTATGGACGTATGACTGCAGCATAGGCTGAAATAAGTAGTCTAAGGGAGACAACTAGCATAGTTCACTGTAGTTACTGCTCATAATTAATTCCCTTATTCCACAGGTAACGGGTTATCATGATGTCAAAGTACATAGTAGTGTTACTTGTTTGTCAAGTATGCATGTCTTCTTAACTGGTTGTTGTATTAGATCTAATATACATGTATATTGATTGACAGTTCAGTGAGTGAGTGAAAACAAACATAAGTCACACCCTTATAGCACTGCACGCAAACGCTCTCTGGTCACCCTAAATGTAAAACAAAAAACACGCTAAAATAATTACCCGCAAAATGTAAAAAAGTGAAAACAGCAAATGTAACAACTTTTTTCGATTATTGAAACTAAAAACAGTAATGACTGTATCGATGACATGCTTACTATTTTGGTATATTAAGTAAATACATAAGTGATAACTAAAATAAATAGAATGATGTGCGGAGCTAACTGGGTTTCAGCGAGCATGACATCATTACATTACGTCTTCATTTTCTATAGTTCATTGGTGGTCGAAGAAATGAAAAATTTAAAGATCACTTTATTTCATTTCCAGACAAGTATTCCCACGCGTTTTATATCGGACCGTATTTTCTTGCATACCGGATTATAAGAATCTTTCATGGGTATCCGGTGAAGATAGGGAATTCCAACACGAGGTATAAATGTTTTTATCGGAACCGAGGCTCTGCCGAGGTTCCGATTAAAACGCTTATACCGAGGGTTGGAATTCCCTATCTGAACCAAATACCCATGATAGATTCTTTTTCTTGTATATCATAGACATGTTGTGCGTTGTCGCCGCCAACTACTTACGTTTTGCATGTGTTCCTGCATATCGCATGTTGGCGCGCGTGAATTTTATCTCGACCCTAGGGTGAGATAGAAATATCTAGCCCCGGTAAAATGACGGATAGCCTTGTCCGGTATGCAATAATTCCATTTCTTGCATACCGGACAAGCATATCCGTAATTTTACCGGGGCTAGATATTTCCATATCACCCTAGGGTCGAGATAAAATTCACGCACGCCAACATCAGGTATGCAGGAAAACGTGCAAAACGTTAGTAACTGGTGGCGTCAACGCACAAAATGTCACTGATATGCAAGAAAAAGAAGCTATCATGGGTATTCGGTTCAGATAGGGAATTCCAACCCTCGGTATAAGTGTTTTAAAAACCCTTAAACCTCGGGTTGGAATTCCCTATCTTCACCGGATACCCATGAAAGATTCTTTTAATCTTTACCAGATACCCATGAACGATTCTTATAATCTTTATGGGTAAAGATAAAAGTCACACGCGCACCAACATCCGGTCTGCAGGAAAACATTCAAAACGTTAGTAGCTGGCGGCGTCAATGAAAAACATGTCTCTGATATGCAAGAAAAAGAATCTAGGTATTCGGTTCAGATAGGAAAGTTCAGCCCTCGGTATAAGTGTTTTAATCGGAACCTCTGCAGAGCCTCGGTTCCGATAAAAACACTTATGCCTCGGGTTGGAATTCCCTATCTTCACCGGATACCCATGAAAGATTCTTATAATCTTATACCACAGTACTACATCAAAATTGATATTTATACTAATAATGACATGGATTGCATTGTGTAAAGATTCTACGTTACACGCGACATTTCTCGTTGTGTTTTAATGAAAGAAAATAACCAGTGGTGTTTATCTGGTGATAGGAATTGTCCAACTAGGATAGGTGTATCTGTTTTCATCGGAACTTTGGCAAGCTTCGGTTCCGGTCAAAACACCGCGAGATGGAAATTTCCATCTTTCCCTTACACTCATGATCTTCTACATATTTGATGTTCCTGCCATGATAGATATTCTCATAATGTCACCAGAGGGGTTATGATTTGAGCAATGTTGGTGTTAGATATTCTCATAATGTCGCCAGAGGGGTTATGATTTGAGCAATGTTGGTGTTAGATATTCTCATAATGTCGCCAGAGGGGTTATGATTTGAGCAATGTTGGTGTTAGATATCCTCATAATGTCACCAGATGGGTTATGATTTGAGCAATGTTGGTGTTAGATATCCTCATAATGTCACCAGAGGTGTTATGATTTGAGCAATGTTGGTGTTAGATATTCTCATAATGTCACAGAGGGGTTATGATTTGAGCAATGTTGGTGTTAGATATTCTCATAATGTCACAGAGGGGTCATGATTTGAGCAATGTTGGTGTTAGATATTCTCATAATGTCAAAGAGGGGTTATGATTTGAGCAATGTTGGTGTTAGATATCCTCATAATGTCACCAGAGGGGTTATGATTTGAGCAATGTTGGTGTTATACTTTCGAAGTTATCGCGCAGAATGCATGTAAGGTCATGGTGACCCTGATCTTTGACCTACTGACCTCAAAAACAGTTTCCTTCCCAAGTTTCGTGGCTGGGTGTATATGGTTATCGCCCAGAATGCATTTCCATATAAAGTCGTGACGACGTTGTCATTTTACCTACTACAATGATAATTTACCTATGAATGTTGTGGGGCCAGGGAGACTGCCCTTCCCTCTCCCGGATCCTACGCCTATGTTCATAGGTAAATTATCCTTGTAGTGGGTAAAATGACAAGGTGGGTCCAGAGTATGCTTTGCCCCCTCCTCACACCCCGCGTCATATTATAGGGATGGGGGTACAGGGGTGGTCTTCTCCCTCCCCTTTTCTCCGTTTCATTAGAACATGAGATTTTCAGCCAGTTTCTCATTTCTGATCACCAAGGATCCCATGAATCAATGGTTTACACTATTGTTTTCCTCTGTATTTCAGTACAGATAACGTTGACAGAGCAAATACCATACCAGATCATACAAGTCCTCAGTATTTCCAGAGGGCTCCTGATGGTCAGTAGCCAAGAGGTACTCGGAATACTTTGATATACATAGGCTCACACATAGGTTATTGCTTCCACTACACCCCAAATATACCAACATTTCTGCCTATCCAAAAAAAAAAAAAACTTTTCACTTAAGTTTCATTCTAAACTAATTTCATTTTTTTCCCGTTGTGTTGAAAATATAATTGTCTTTGTGTTGAGTAGAATGAATAAGAACAAAATTAATTTGTCTTGAATCTGGAAACTGCTCCGATAGAGGCTCTCAAGCTTTGCACGTGCAAACGTAATATTAAAATGCCCCGACTTTGGAGGGTTTGGTCCTTCAGTGTTGTTTGCGCCAACTGAACGGACGTTTTTACATTTAGCGTCTTTTTCGTTTTATAGAGTGACCAGTTTTTACATTTGTTACATTTAGCGTTAGCGTTTTTTTCATTTGTGACAGGTTTTACATTTACGGTAATTTTTACATTTGAGGTTCTTACAGAATGCAAGAATGAAAAAACAGACTCGTTTTTTCGGATTTTATGTTTTATCTTTTTACCATTCCATGCCTAAATTTCGCTCAGCGATTGAGTCAGATATACATTATTCTTCGTTAATGAGCGAACATTTTGGCACGGAATGATAAGAAAAGGTACCAAAACAATCCGGAAAAACAAGTGTGTATTTTCATTCTGGCCTTCCTTTTGCTATATACATATTCTATAGCAGTATCTCTTCTTCTCTCTGTACTATATATCGTAATGAATGCTTGCGATATATAAGTGCAATGCAAAGATTCACATCGTATAACTGGCAATCACCAAGTCGGGCGTTGTTTCAAATCGGTTCCGATTGTTACGCGAAGAAGAAACGGTAGATATTTTTGTTTTACTTATAGCTATGCATATTTATTGATATTACAACCATTTCGTATGCTTGGATGTTCAGATATGTTTCAGATTCTGTCAATACGTGTTTAGTCAAAATAAGTGAAAAATAGACGAGTTAGTGTCTGTAAACTTACGAATGTTCACACAAGAAGCACTATTTACACACTTTCAAACAAAAACTCGCCCCTTTGCACATAGTTCTGAGTCTATTTCACGATACCGATTAAATCTATAACCAACGGAGAGCACAAGTGTGAACTTTCAGAGTTTTCCATTTAGTAGTAAAGGGTGTTATATAATGATGCATGTATGGTTTTATCTTTTATTGTAACATTGTGAAGTTGTATAGATGGCCATATTGTAAACAAAACTTGTATGTGTTTGTAAATGCTATGTCTTAATATGTTACCTTCTTGAAATTAAGTTATTATTATTATTATTATTATTACTATTATTATTATTATTGTTATTATTATTATTATATATTAACATTTAAAGGAAATTTGGCAGTCGTTGCAGTCGGTCAATATTGGAAATGGACAGTCGACGCAGTAGGAACTAGACTGTCGTTGGCGTCGGCTTAGTGAAATTAAAAAACGCCTAATATTAATGCGAGATATTTGTTATATTTCAAAATAAATGTCAATAAATGGTAACACATATTGAAGTGATTAGTTAACATAATGCTAAATAGTGTTTCACATTGAAGCACTTGTTTGAGTTCTGCAAAATCCATATATAACATGCAGGATTCAAATATAGTCATAGTAGTGTCGTCCAGGTTACATAACTGTAGTGAATCTAAATAACACATACTAAAGTCCATAACACAGTAAACGTATACATATACGTATGGTATTCAAAAATCAGTTTCAATTTCTCTATATCATATTTTATAAAGATAGCAACTTACGATATAGTTTGCTGAAAGGCACTACGATAGGCCTACGTAGCGGCTATCGTTCTTGTATTACATAATTATGGTTTTGTGTATCCTTACGGTATGTGATAGGTTTAGTCTCCATCTGTCTGTCTGTCCGTATGTCCATCCACAAAATGCCACACAATATAACAGACTAACGCTTCAATGTTCAAAACATTTGGCATATCCATGACAATGAAGTTCTCAAAGCCGTGTCTTATTTAAGAGCCGACCGACAACGCCCTTTTCAAAGCGACTTACAGCTGACTCTTCCCCATACTGAATCTTTCTGTATCTTACAGCGCTCATTAGTTGATTAAATTGCCACTTTAAAAAGACACACGGCAGTTTTGAAGTTGTATCAAGCATTGAATCAGCATCTTGATTTATATATCGGTCATCATTTTGAAATAATTACAAACTGCGAACAATACACATATTTAATGCATTCTGATTGGTTAGTCATTCTTAAAAGTGTCCCGTTATTTCTCAATAACACGTCAAAATAAAATAGTTCCAGTTGCGCAGGCAGACTAAAGTGGAAGCCCAACATTTAATTTGAGCGGCGAAAGAGGTCGGGGGTATGCTCGGGCTTCCAAACACTATATCAGGGAGTGGGAATGTGGAACGGTTCCGGCTTTCGATCTTCCAACTGATTACGCGCCTGAGTTTCTTATCTCTGTTTCATTCACGCTGACGTAAAGAAACGTTACATGACGTCAACTTTTAAACCGTTAACATCATTGAACGTAAATAAACAGTGGATTTAATCAGACATGGACTAGCATAATACATATTGATGATTATATGTGCTGTATGTCAAGCTGAATCAATAAGAACAATCGACATTTTAAACCTTTTTCCGCTGGTAAAATGGTTTCCGCTGGTAAAATGGTGCACTCTGACGAGTTTGTGGTTAAAGAGAACATATTCAGGGAAAAGGTTTTCGGCTGAGGTCTGCAGTGCCTAAAAGCAGCTACGCCACTAGAAACACATTTCTTTTAGTAAACGTAAAGATCTAGGCCTATGCCTTTGGGCGGAGTAGATTTCAAATTTGAAAATATATGATTTGGCTGAAGGGTTCAACTGAAATTAATTTAATTTAGAGCTTACTGGGGCATATGAAATAAAATGGACGGTCAGCAAAGATTATCATTGATACGCGGTTTTATACTATTTGTGACCCATCATTGACGTGTTATACTTCGATAACACATCGCAACAAATGAAAAACAGTCCTGATATCATATATTAATTAAATAACATGCTGAGTTTTGTTTTTTCTTTGTTATTCTACCATAGTTCATTTCTTCAAACTCGGAAGTCTGCCCAGGAGCCCAGGTTGAGTGGGTAGGGTGAGGTCTCTTTTTTTTGTAATTATGTCTCAAATGGAATGTTATGTTGATGGGGTTATACTGTATATTTTTTACCTACTACGTTAACCGCGGGGCCCAGGGAAAGGTCACACACACTAAAAATTCATTTACACTGTATTTACACTGTATTTTTTACATATTTTGCATATAACTTGGCATATGTAATCGTCAATGAAGGATAAATGACACATCAAATGATTTTATTATTGACACTTGGACGTGGTGGGGCCTGAGGGAAGGAGCATCAAATACACTAATAATTCAATTAAAGTCTCATTTTTCCATACGTATGCACATTAATTGGTGTAAATAGTCGTCTATGAAAAAGATACACAGTATGTCAAATGATTTCATATTTAAAACTCGGACGTCTTCCCTGGGGTTGGGGGTGAAGTGGTGGGTGGTATACAAGTACCTCAGAAAATACAAAGCATATCAAACAGTTTCGGTGTTTCCACCTTAGAGGTGTGCCTAGGTGGGCGTGTGTGTGTGGGTGGTGGGGGGTGGGGGAGGTGAGTGGTAGTTGGGGTGGGGATATGTAAATTGTGTGAAATATATATTTTCCTTTCTCAATAAAATGTAATGATTTTGGAAATATCCATAGGCGTTGGAGTCCCTTCCCCAATGTTCATAGTAGGGTGGGGGCGGTCTAGAGTATTCTTACGCAACCCTCCGCCCAATAATTTGAAGAAAAAAATGGTTTGCTCTCAAAAGGTACCCGTTTCCCTATATAATGTTTTCTATTTTGTGTAATTGAACGTGGATAACGGCTTTTTTTGCTTGTCAAAAATTCTAGGAAAAAGTTAGGCCCTCTCCTTCAATCAAAAATGAATGATGATCAAAACACGTCGCCGACTCTGTTTACTAATGCAGAGTGTTCAAATGTCTTGAAAACTATCTAACATGTGTTAATACTCAAAATCTATCCTCATAGTGATAATTTTAAAATAGTTTAAACAAAATATATCCCGATGCCAACAACTACCTTATAATTCAATAACCCGACTTTAGCGCAATCCCGATAAGACTACAACGACTGCCAAATTTCCGTCATATCGTTCAAAGAAATGTTAATATCTCCTTTACTCTCTGAAATGTCACACTTGTGCTCTTCAAAGGTTATAGATTTAATCGGTATCGTGAAACACTCAGAACTATGGTTTTGGATTGAAAGTGTGTAAATTACGCTTCTTGTGTAAACCTTCTTAAAAACGTATTTACAATCTGCAAACATATCTGAACATCCCATCATACGAAATATGTGTAATATCAATAATTATGCATAACTATAAGTAAATAAAAATACCTACCGTTTCTTCATCGAGTAAAAATCGGAACCGATTTGAAACAACGCCCGACTTGGTGATTGCCAGTTATACGGTGTGAGATTTATCTCTATATTATTTCCATGGAAACGCAAATGTTACTATTTGTATCACACAAATAACGTATCTGTATGACAGTCTTTTAGTAATTAAGTCAATATACTGCCTGAGGAAATAGCTCTTAATGTGGTATTTTAGTATTGGAAAGGTTTACAAAGGCGTGCTTTGAAAAGAGTATGAAGGTAGAAATGTGGAAATTACCGAAAACGACAAATATAAAAAAATATTGCAGACTTGGTTTGAATGAGACTGTTCATGAACGGTAGTGAAAAATGCTAACTAACATTCACGTCCTCTAGCCCCGGGGTTGAGCAGAACTCAATATTTCAAATGTCAATAGTACGAAATTTTGAGCCATCCCGAAGATGGTATGCATATGATGGTGAACATGGAATCTCAAATGTGGTATTTTCATACGATTCCATGGCCAGCGGCGTATGATTCCAGTTTCTAACAAAATGTTTTCCCCTAAACGAGGAAACAACTAGGTCTAGATCATCTGCGACACTTGCATGTTATCAAGACAAACTTCTAGAACGGTTCTTCTAAAAATAATAATATTGAAATAGCAGCCAGTTTACCCCAGATTATGTATCGTTTCTGATTGGCTGACACAGGACGCACCTTCTATCCAAGATATACAGAAAGACAGAAAAACAATACATTAATTAATAAATAAAGAGGGAAACTCCATCATTATATAATCTTGATCATCTTCGACGCTTGATTGTAAATACAAATGTCTTGACGGTTTGTGTAGAAACAAATTTGAAACTGGAACCACGTGACCGTAATTATTTTTTTTTTATTACAGTATTTCTGACCATCCGCATTTAGTTCGGCGATATAATGATGAAGTTTCCCTCTTTGTTTATATATAAATGTGTTGTCTTTCTGCCATGCTGTACATCTTGGATAGCAGGTGTTCCTGTCTCAGCCAATCAGAAACGATACCAGTGTATCGGCAAAAATCAAATTTGACGCGGCGGCCATTTTACCGAGTTTCTGGTTAAAGTTATACAGAAAGACAAACACAGAGGGAAACTTCATCATTATGTCGAAGAAACTTAATGAGGATGGTCAAAAATACTATAAACAAAACAAATAATAATAACTGCAGACATGTGTTTCCGGTTTCAATTTCTCTGCACAAGGTTTACCACCACTAATTACTTGTAAACCTCCGAGGATGCAGTTTCTATAATAAAAAGTAATCCCTCCTTTTTTTTGACGGAAATGGGCATTATAAGTAGGAGAAAACTGCCCATTTCTTTTCGATTTTGTTGTTGTAAGTATAAGAAACGTATTAATAGGTTTGACTGGATTACTGATGAACATTTTCGAAATTTCGACTCTTTGCTTGTACTTTGTGAGCAACCATAACCGAAAACAGCTGTACCCTTGACCTGTTTAGTAAACCAGCAAGAACTTTCTTACATGTCTTGTGACCCCACCTTCTCTGGTGATAAATTAGTTTCCTATATGAAAATTACACTGCTGCATTATCCATACTTGAGTTGAAGTTGCAGCAAATCATTAATATATGACACTTTAACATTGGTGCCTATGGAGAAAATTAGTGGTTTCATACCACAAAGGGTCAAGACGTTTGCATTTACAATCAAGCGTAGAAGATGATCAAGAATATGAGCGAAATAGACAATATGGAAAATATTCCTGATTATAACGAGTTCTATGCCATAAATCAATGAACTGTGGGAAGATTGTGAATGAGCATGAGGAAGTTTTTCTAAGACATGACAAGTTTATGATATTTAATCCTAGTTCCTCAGTTCAAAACGATATAAAAATAAAAGAAGAAAGAAAACGTCTGCTTTTCCACACTTTTAGTTCAGGTCAGCTGAGTGAAATGACAACATCACAATAACATCACACTTTCCATTTGTTTATGAAATTTGTTCAAATCAATTACTTTCCTGAATTTAAACATCGAGATGGGCGTAGCCCATCGAGTAGGCCCATCGAGGTATTTAAATTAACCAACGAGATTAACCCATACTCTATTTGTTTTGTTACATGTCCATTTCAGCTCCCTGTCATACTCTAACTTGTTATTCTAACTGTTATTCTGATAGATTAATCGATTTACATCTGTGCTATTACAAAGAGTATTTTCAGTGACCATGCTACAAATACATTTTAGACTAAATTAAGGATACAGTGTATTGTATGGAAACGTAGTTTGTATGTGTTCATTTGAATGGTATATATATATATGACGGTCGATTTTTTGTGGTAAGGCCAATTAAAAAAAATGTTTCCGGGGGCCCGACCCACCCTTTTTTTAAGGGGCCGACCCTAAAACCTTTTATGAAAAAGTTCAAAAAATAAAATAAAATAAAGGTTGTTTTTTTCTTTCAATTTGTTCTGAACAATGATTCATCTCATCTCTTATATCATGGAAGTGAAACATAACACCATTCTATATTTTCTGTAATCCAGTGGTCAATGGTGGTACGGTATATGCAAATTATTACCAAATTATTACCAAATTACACAGAAAAAGCGGAAAATATTTAGGTAAGCCATATGATTTGCCTGGAATATCACATGATACATTCAGAGTTTAACGTTTTTCCTTCAGGTAAACAATGCGATGCTAATTAACTATTAAACTACTTCTCACTTGTCGTATTATTTGTAACAGGAATGCGTAATTTAACTGGGGCGGTCTTATATCGAGGTAAACTGACAACATCACAGAGAAACTTTCAGTTGTATCATCAACTTGTATTAACTAGAATCAATATCTGGCTCTAAATAAATCAAAACAAAAAAAAAATGCCTACCGACCTATCTTATTTTTTTAGAGCATGCAATAGGAAACACTTTTTTTTTGTTGCCTTAAGGCAGACAGTTCCGTTTTTAGTTCTACTGGCCGAAGGCTTATGGGATGGCGAGTTGTCCGTCGTAAGTCGTCCGTCGGTCCGTCGGTTAACTTTTGCCTTTTTAACACGATAGGGCCATCAAAACAAGTTCGAAAAGCAGCCTACACCGGAGTTATGGCCCTTTATTTTCTGATTCGAAGAACGGTGAAGGGGCATATAGTGTTATCCTGTCCGTCCGTGCGTCCGTTGCGTCCGTGCGTCCGTCCGTGTAAAAACGATGTCGAACTTTAACTTAGTTAATTGTTATCAGATATTTTCCAAAGTTTGTCAAATACTTGTAGTATATGGACACAATGTCTCGGCAAAGTTCAATAATCGGCCTCGCCCCAGTAGTTCCAGAGTTATAGACATTGGAATAGTAAACAATCGCGAAATTAATGGTGTCCACACACACAAACTTGGGTAATTGTTATCCAATTTTCTCCAAACTTGGTCAAATTGTATATGGGCACAATGTCTCGCCAAAGTTCGATTTTCGTCCCAATCTCCCCGTACTTTCAGAGTTATGCCCATTGGAATGGTCAAAATTCGCACAATAAATATCCGCACTCTAACTTATGTAATTGTTATCCAGTCTTCTCCAGACATGATCAACTTATATATGGGCACAATGTCTCACCCAAATCCAATTTTCGGCCCGATCGCCCAAGTACTTCCAGTTATGCCCCAATGGAATGGTAAAAAATCACGAAATAATTGTTATAGCGGGGGCATCCGTGTCCCATGGACACATTTCTAGTTTTAAATTGATATTTAAAGCTTCTTTGTCATCATTTAGATACACAATTAACAACAAAAAGGGTAGGTCATCACTTTATTCCCACTAGTTCTAAAATTTCACTAAAAAGACGAAAAATAGAGCCATTGAACATTTTCACAATTTTTTTTCATAACATTATATTTATTGAAAAACAACGATTAATATACATATATTTCAAAGCATACACAAACAATTGTAAGCCTCATTCGTCATTTTACTTTAAAAAGCAAACGTATATGGACCGTACCCCACCTTTTTTTTTTACTAAAACAATAATTCAAGATACTAATGCTCAATTTTTTTAAAAATGAGATATAGGGTCCTATAGAAACCACAGCGTCCGAGCGCAATGGCATCGCAGGTCCACACTGTACTGCAAACAAGGACTTGACAATACAATGAAGAGACAATAAACAACAGAAAGGGTGTGAAGACAGGGTTACCGACTTGGAACGGTCAGTAGGCAATAAGGCCTACTGGTTAGCTTGAATCGATTTTATATGCGCACAATCCTCGCTATTATCCTGTCTTCAGTGCCCAAATAGACAAAACAGTGTAAACAAAACTACATGGAACCATGGAACAAAAAACAACAACTGGTATATAACGAGGTCATATGACCATTCTTTCAAAACAAGTAAAACAATAGATCATCGGGATTTTTTAATATATATTCACATATTTTGGAGTTATTTTGACATGTTCACTGTAAAATACTGTACACACAATTTTTACATAGAGATCGAATATAAAACTAGCTCAGTATCTACTTTTATATATTGTATCCACTAATGAAAAAAAAAAAAAAAAAATTCTGAAGCAAAAGGATACATTCTAATCCAAGCAACCCATACCCCCTATTTTGCTGACAACAAAAAATGATCACAAATGACGAAACAAATATGAAGAAAAAATAAACTTTGCTTAAATCATGCATTTTATCCATATCTACTAGAATGCAAAAAATGAAACAATTCTATTGTCAAATAAAACAATGATTTAAAAAATAAAATTCTTAAACTTGAAGATGTCAAAACTTGTCCAGCTAACATCCTTAACGCGATAGGGCCTTCGTTTTTCATCCGATCTTTTTCAAACTTTACCAGATTGTTGATATCAAAGAAAGCTCGGATTACTGTATATAGTATATACAAACAGTGTCTGGTCGGAGGTGTGGACTAAAGAGACAATATCTTGTAAGGGGTGTATTATATAGAAACAGTGCCTGGTCAAGAGTGTGGTATAAAAAGAGTATCTTGTGAGGGGTGTAGTATATAGAAACAGTGTCTGGTCAAGAGTGTGTATAAAGAGACAGTATCTTGTAAGGGGTGTAGTATATAGAAAAAGTGTCTGGTCAGGGGTGTGGAATAAAAAGACATATCAAAAAAAAAATCAGTATATAGAAACAGTGTCTGGTGAGGGATGTATAAGGAGGCATTATCTTATAAGGCATGTGGTATAAGGAAACAGTATCTTGTAAGGGATGTGGTATATAGAAACAATGTCTGGTGAGGGATGTGGTTTAAAGAGACAGTATCCTGTAACGCATGCAGTATATAGAAAAAATGTCTGGTGAGGAATGTGGTATAAAGAGACAATATCGTGTAAGGGATGTAGTATATATAAACAGTGTCTGGTCTGGGGTGTGGAATAAAGAGACAGTATCCGTAAGGGGGAGAGACAGTATCCCGTGAGGGGTGTAATATATAGAAACAGTGTCTGGTCAGGGTGTGTGGAACTGGTCATTGGTGTGGAATAAAGAGACAGTATTTTGTAAAGGATGCAGTATATAGAAACAGTGTCTGGTCAGGGTGTGGAACTGGTCAGGGTGTGGAATAAAGAAACAGTATCGTGTAAGGGGTGTAGTATATAGAAACAGTGTCTGGTCAGGCGTGTGGAATAAAGAGACAGTATATTGTAAAGGATGTAGTATATAGAAAAAGTGTCTGGTCAGGGATGTGTTATAAAGTTTGTTTGTTTGTTTAGTTGTTTGGGGTTTTACGTCATTTTCAACACATGTAAGGTTATATATGACAGTCGATTTCTTGTGGTGGAAGCAGACCACCCACTTTTCCTGGGTAGAACCAGTACTGTACGTACATCTCCCGCCATCCGTAAGAATCGACACTTCCTCACGTATAAGTCGAGCTCCCAGTGGGATTCGAACTGTGGAATAAAGAGACAGTCTCCTGTAAGGGATGTAGTATATAGAAACAGTGTCTGGTCAGGGATGTGGAATAAAGAGACGGTATCCTGTAAGGGATGTGGTATATAGAAACAGTGTCTGGTCAGGGGTGTGGAATAAAGAGACTGTATTTTGTAAAGAATGCAGTATATAGAAGCAGTGTCTGGTCAGGGGTGTGGAATAAAGAGACGGTATCCTATAGGGGTGTAGTATATAGAAACAGTGTCTGGTCAGGGATGTGGAATAAAGAGACAGTCTCCTGTAAGGGATGTGGTATATAGAAACAGTGTCTGGTCAGGGGTGTGGAATAAAGAGACTGTATTTTGTAAAGAATGCAGTATATAGAAGCAGTGTCTGGTCAGGGGTGTGGAATAAAGAGACGGTATCCTATAGGGGTGTAGTATATAGAAACAGTGTCTGGTCAGGGGTATGGAATAAAGAGACGGTATCCTATAGGGGTGTAGTATATAGAAACAGTGTCTGGTCAGGGGTGTGGAATAAAGAGACGGTATCCTATAGGGGTGTAGTATATAGAGACAGTGTCTGGTCAGGGGTGTGGAACTGGTCAGGGGTGTGGAATAAAGAGACAGTATCCTGTAAGGGGTGTAGTATATAGAAACAGTGTCTGGACAGGGATGTGGAATAAAGAGACAGTCTCCTGTAAGGGATGTGGTATATAGAAACAGTGTCTGGTCAGGGATGTGGAATAAAGAGACAGTCTCCTGTAAGGGATGTAGTATATAGAAACGGTGTCTGGACAGGGATGTGGAATAAAGAGACAGTCTCCTGTAAGGGATGTGGTATATAGAAGCAGTGTCTGGTCAGGGGTGTGGAATAAAGAGACGGTATCCTATAGGGGTGTAGTATATAGAAACAGTGTCTGGTCAGGGGTGTGGAATAAAGAGACGGTATCCTATAGGGGTGTAGTATATAGAAACAGTGTCTGGACAGGGGTGTGGAACTGGTCAGGGGTGTGGAATAAAGAAACAGTATCGTGTAAGTGGTGCAGTATATAGAAACAGCGTCTGGTCAAGAGTGTGGTATAAAGAGACAGTATCTGGTAAGGGGTGTAGTATATAGAAACAGTGTCTGGTCAGGGGTGTGGTATAAAGAGACAGTATCTTGTAAGGGGTGTAGTATATAGAAACAGTGCCTGGTCCAGAGTGTGGTATAAAAAGAGTATCTTGTGAGGGGTGTAGTATATAGAAACAGTGTCTGGTCAAGAGTGTGGTATAAATAGACAGTATCTTGTAAGGGGTGTAGTATATAGAAAAAGTGTCTGGTCAGGGTGTGGAATAAAAAGACATATCCAAAAAAAAATCAGTATATAGAAACAGTGTCTGGTGAAGGATGTATAAGGAGGCATTATCTTATAAGGCATGTGGTATAAGGAAACAGTATCTTGTAAGGGGTGTAGTATATAGAAACAATGTCTGGTCGGGGATGTGGTTTAAAGGGACAGTACCCTGTAAAGGATGCAGTATATAGAAAAAATGTCTGGTGAGGAATGTGGTATAAAGAGACAATATCGTGTAAGGGATGTAGTATATATAAACAGTGTCTGGTCAGGGGTGTGGAATAAAGAGACAGTATCCGTAAGGGGGAGAGACAGTATCCCGTGAGGGGTGTAGTATATAGAAACAGTGTCTGGTCAGGGTGTGTGGAACTGGTCATTGGTGTGGAATAAAGAGACAGTATTTTGTAAAGGATGCAGTATATAGAAACAGTGTCTGGTCAGGTTGTGGAACTGGTCAGGGGTGTGGAATAAAGAGACAGTATCGTGTAAGGGGTGTAGTATATAGAAACAGTGTCTGGTCAGGCGTGTGGAATAAAGAGACAGTATATTGTAAAGGATGCAGTATACAGAAAAAGTGTCTGGTCAGGGATGTGTTATAAAGTTTGTTTGTTTGTTTGTTTGTTTGTTTGTTTGGGGTTTTACGTCAACGTTTCAACATATGTAAAGTTATATATGACAGTCGATTTCTTGTGGTGGAGGCAGACCACCCACTTTTCCTGGGTAGAACCAGTACTGTACGTACATCTCCCGCCATCCGTAAGAATCGACACTTCCTCTCTTATAAGTCGAGCTCCCAGTGGGATTCGAACTGTGGAATAAAGAGACAGTATCCTGTAAGGGATGTGGTATATAGAAACAGTGTCTGGTCAGGGATGTGGAATAAAGAGACAGTCTCCTGTAAGGGATGTGGTATATAGAAACAGTGTCTGGTCAGGGATGTGGAATAAAGAGACAGTCTCCTGTAAGGGATGTGGTATATAGAAACAGTGTCTGGTCAGGGATGTGGAATAAAGAGACAGTCTCCTGTAAGGGATGTGGTATATAGAAACAGTGTCTGGTCAGGGGTGTGGAACTGGTCAGGGGTGTGGAATAAAGAGACAGTATCCTGTAAGGGATGTGGTATATAGAAACAGTGTCTGGTCAGGGATGTGGAATAAAGAGACAGTCTCCTGTAAGGGATGTGGTATATAGAAACAGTGTCTGGTCAGGGGTGTGGAACTGGTCAGGGGTGTGGAATAAAGAGACAGTATCCTGTAAGGGATGTGGTATATAGAAACAGTGTCTGGTCAGGGATGTGGAATAAAGAGACAGTCTCCTGTAAGGGATGTGGTATATAGAAACAGTGTCCGGTCAGGGGTGTGGAACTGGTCAGGGGTGTGGAATAAAGAGACAGTATCCTGTAAGGGATGTGGTATATAGAAACAGTGTCTGGTCAGGGATGTGGAATAAAGAGACAGTCTCCTGTAAGGGATGTAGTATATAGAAACAGTGTCTGGTCAGGGATGTGGAATAAAGAGACAGTATCCTGTAAGGGATGTGGTATATAGAAACAGTGTCTGGTCAGGGATGTGGAATAAAGAGACAGTCTCCTGTAAGGGATGTGGTATATAGAAACAGTGTCTGGTCAGGGATGTGGAATAAAGAGACAGTCTCCTGTAAGGGATGTAGTATATAGAAACAGTGTCTGGTCAGGGATGTGGAATAAAGAGACAGTATCCTGTAAGGGATGTGGTATATAGAAACAGTGTCTGGTCAGGGATGTGGAATAAAGAGACAGTCTCCTGTAAGGGATGTGGTATATAGAAACAGTGTCTGGTCAGGGATGTGGAATAAAGAGACAGTCTCCTGTAAGGGATGTAGTATATAGAAACAGTGTCTGGTCAGGGATGTGGAATAAAGAGACAGTCTCCTGTAAGGGATGTGGTATATAGAAACAGTGTCTGGTCAGGGGTGTGGAACTGGTCAGGGGTGTGGAATAAAGAGACAGTATCCTGTAAGGGATGTGGTATATAGAAACAGTGTCTGGTCAGGGATGTGGAATAAAGAGACAGTCTCCTGTAAGGGATGTAGTATATAGAAACAGTGTCTGGTCAGGGATGTGGAATAAAGAGACAGTCTCCTGTAAGGGATGTGGTATATAGAAACAGTGTCTGGTCAGGGGTGTGGAATAAAGAGACAGTATCCTGTAAGGGATGTGGTATATAGAAACAGTGTCTGGTCAGGGATGTGGAATAAAGAGACGGTATCCTATAGGGGTGTAGTATATAGAAACAGTGTCTGGTCAGGGGTATGGAATAAAGAGACGGTATCCTATAGGGGTGTAGTATATAGAAACAGTGTCTGGTCAGGGATGTGGAATAAAGAGACAGTCTCCTGTAAGGGATGTGGTATATAGAAACAGTGTCTGGTCAGGGGTGTGGAACTGGTCAGGGGTGTGGAATAAAGAAACAGTATCGTGTAAATGGTGTAGTATATAGAAACAGTGTCTGGTCAGGGTTGTGGAATAAAGAAACAGTATCGTGTAAATGGTGTAGTATATAGAAACAGTGTCTGGTCAGGGTTGTGGAATAAAGACACAGTATCCTGTAAGGGGTGTAGTATATAGAAACAGTGTCTGGTCAGGGGTGTGGAACTGGTCAGGGGTGTGGAATAAAGAAACAGTATCGTGTAAATGGTGTAGTATATAGAAACAGTGTCTGGTCAGGGTTGTGGAATAAAGACACAGTATCCTGTAAGGGGTGTAGTATATAGAAACAGTGTCTGGTCAGGGGTTTGGAACTGGTCAGGGGTGTGGAATAAAGAAACAGTATCGTGTAAATGGTGTAGTATATAGAAACAGTGTCTGGTCAGGGTTGTGGAATAAAGACACAGTATCCTGTAAGGGGTGTAGTATATAGAAACAGTGTCTGGTCAGGGGTGTGGAACTGGTCAGGGGTGTGGAATAAAGAAACAGTATCGTGTAAATGGTGTAGTATATAGAAACAGTGTCTGGTCAGGGGTGTGGAATAAAGAGACAGTATCCTGTAAGGGGTGTAGTATATGGAAACAGTGTCTGGTCAGGGGTGTGGAACTGGTCAGGGGTGTGGAATAAAGAAACAGTATCGTGTAAATGGTGTAGTATATAGAAACAGTGTCTGGTCAGGGTTGTGGAATAAAGACACAGTATCCTGTAAGGGGTGTAGTATATAGAAACAGTGTCTGGTCGGGGGGGGGGGGGGGGGGGGGGTGGAACTGGTCAGGGGTGTATAAGGAGACACTATCTGGAAATAGAAACAGTGTCTGGTCGGGGATGTATAAGGAGACATTATCCTGCAAGGGGTGTAGTATACAGAAACAGTGTCTGGTCAAGGGTGTAATAGGACACTATCTGGAAAAGAATGCAGTATATAGAAACAGTGTTTGCTGGGGGATGTATAAGGAGACACTATCTTGTAATGGGTGTAGTATATAGAAACAGTGTCTGGTCAGGGGTGTGTAACATAAAAACCATGTCCCGTCAAGGTTGTGGTATAGTGTATATAGGGGATGTGGTATATACAGTAGATGTGGTGTATATAGGGGATGTGGTGTATATAGAGATATGGTATATATAGGGGATGTGGTAAATATAGGAGATGTGGTTTATATAGGGGATGTTGTGTTTATAGGGGATGTGGTATATATAGGGGATGTGGTGTATATAAGGATGTGGTATATATAGGGGATGTGGTGTATATATAGGGGATGTGGTATATATAGAGGATGTGATGTATATAGGGGATGTGGTATATGCTGCGGTATATATAGGCATACTGTACAACTTTGTTTTTATCTGTTTGCTATACGAAAAATGGTAGCATGTCTCTTCGTGCTAAATGTTTCGCCTGACCCTAAAGATAGTGTTGATACATCGGCCAAATAAGCGCCGCCCATAAAGCTGTAGGTTGGTTGGTTGGTTGAATGTGTTTACCTTATTGTCTGCATATGTATAGGCTAGTTTGTTTGTTTGTTTATTTGAATGGTATTGTACGTCATTTTAGCACATGTTAGGCCATATGACGGTCGATGTTTTTTGTGGTAGAGGTAGACAGTCCAATGAACCAGTACTGTATATCTCCCGCCATCAGTAAGAATCGATACTTTCTCACTTCTCGCTCCTTGTGAGATTTGAACCGCAGCGGTGAGAGCCGAGAAGGTTTCAAACACAGCGTCTTCACCTTCCCGGCTAAGGAAGCGCCGGTTATTTAAGCTGTAATAGCCGCAGTTTAGGGACTTAAATAAGTGCACAGCTGGTTTGTCGGATATCAGAAGATTTATGCAGGATGTGGGGTGGGGGGATGAAAAATAAATGACTATACTACCAATTGTATCATACGATTCGTATAAATGATTTACATATGATACCTAATGTGCATTTCAAGGTGCCTGTACGTCAAATATGAATCGAGATTTTTTTTTTATTACTTGCTATATACCTGATATGCACACCCGATTACCGGCAGCCGTAGGCACAGTTCGGCAGCCGTAGGCACAGTTCCCGGTAAATAAAAAGGGTAAATACATCTAGTTTTATGACTTGTTAGCCTGAACATATCGGCCATTTTAATTTGGAAGATATGTTGTGTATGTCACCTGATTCCCGCGAAATTTGAACCTATATTATTCGAGTTACGGTAGGTTAAATGTTGAAATTAAGCTAAAAAATGTGATTGTAGAAAGTTAGAGACCTGGTACTCGGTAAATAGTCAAGTTTAAGAGATTTCAAGCATACTGCCATACAATATAATCTTTCCTTAATAAACAGTCCAAATTTTAGCCCACAGAACATTTTATTAAAGTAATTGTGGGTTTTTAAACACGCCCGGGTATTGAAAAATGGCAGGAGTACGCTACAGTTCCATTATTTATTGGCAGGTAGCTAGTACAGTCCGAAAAATGGCAGGCGTATGGTACAGTTCCAAAAACATCGGACGCTAAAGTCTTTTCTCCTTATAGCGCAGATTCCCACGAAAGTTCAAAGTTGACACATGCAGACATGCAAACATTTTTTCCTTTGTTGAGACGAAATACTAGTACATGTCTATTGTCTAAATAAAAGTAGTTTAGTGTCTGAATTTCCCAAAAATGTCATCGGCAAAATCAGAATATCAATCATAAAGGTGTGACCACTTTCAGTGTACCTAATTAGCTTAAATTTTAGCTCAAACATGCTCATTTGGCAAACTTTAAATGATCATAATTAAATGACACATAATCTCATTTGGTTAATGATGACATTTTTGTAAAGCCCTGTTATTGAAAGTGTATTTTGCGTTACCATGGGTATCCTTTGAGCGACTAGATTATTGATTTATATGCGTGTCCTGTATATCAGTAGACGTTTGATTCAGATACATTAAGTTACATAGAGTGGCCTTAAAACGTAATTAATGTGAGGTGTTCAACTATGCAATAATTAAAATTAAGCAATCTATTCCAAAACATCTAAATACCAAACGCCTGTTATCATAAATGGTGAATTATAAAAAGGGGACGTAACTCAGCACAACATACGATTGTTATTAAAACGTGTCTTTCTCTGTACTGTACCCTCGGAATGAAGGTTCAAACGAGCCTATATTCACGTTTCCCTACGGTTGGTGGGTTTTCTTAAACGTTTATGGAAGGACCGAAGATGTATATAATTCTATATACAGTACTTCTTTATTAGTGTTTTCGAAATTACACCACTATACCAAAGGAGAAAATACATTAGCGTCCGATGTTTTTGGAACTGTACCATACGCCTGCCATTTTTCGGAACTGTACTAGCTACCTGCCAATAAATAATGGAACTGTAGCGTACTCCTGCCATTTTTCAATACCCGGGCGTGTTTAAAAACCCACAATTATTTTAATAAAATGTTCTGTGGGCTAAAATTTGGACTGTTTATTCAGGAAAGATTATATGTTATGGCAGTATGCTTGAAATCTCTTAAACTTGACTATTTACCGAGTACCAGGTCTCTAACTTTCTACAATCACATTTTTTAGCTTAATTTCAACATTTAACCTACCGCAACTCGAATAATATAGGTTCAAATTTCACGGGAATCAGGTGACATACACAACATTCCTTCCAAATTAAAACGGCCGATTCACTTTTCTAATATGTTCAGGCTAACAAGCCATAAAACTAGACTTATTTACCCTTTTGAAACTTGTTTTTTATTTACCGGGAACTGTGCCTAGGCTGCCGAACTGTGCCTACGGCTGCCGGTAATCGGGTGTGATATGGTTAGTCAGAATGAAAATAGACGCTCCTGGTTCTGTTTAAAATCTTTCCATAGCCATCCGTTACGCATCACAAAGTCTAAAACTCATTTTGATCCCCTTGTTTATAGTGCAAAAATTAAAACAACATGGCGGCATTATTTTTAGAAATTGTCGTCTGCGCATGTCTGTTTCTAGGGTTCGGATGTACCAACGTAGGTTATGCAAGGTGGTGGTGTTGTTAAATGTTCAGCACCTCCAGCAATCGAACATACTTATCTTTTATTTTGGAATGAAAAACATTATATCTAGCAAATAAAAGGTAGGTAAATAGTATACTGCGTTTATATTTTATTATTTACACCACTATTGGTCAACTGATTTTTTAAGTCACCCTACCCTAGAAAAATGGAATGTTCCGCTGTCGCCATTTTGGTTTCGGCTGTCAATAAAATTACATGTAAACAGAGGGGGTCGAAATGAATGTTTGGCTTTTCGAAGCTTAGAGGATGGCTACGCGAAGATTGCAAACATATTCTGGAGAGTCCGTTTTCACTGTATTCAATCATATCAGGTATGAAACATATGGAACGTAATAAAAATAAATCTCGATTCATATTCAACGTCTAAATTCTGAAATGCACAGTAGTGTATGATACTCATATAAAAGGAGCAGTACATGATTCTTATAAAAAAAAAAAAACGTGTGTATAAATATCATATGAAAACGACATAAAAGTTTTTTAAAAAAAGTTTAAAGGGAACTTTACGAATTTATTCTCATATGAAAACTATATGAAACGCTTATATACATCAATATCATATGAAATCTGTTATATGATAATTGTATGTGGGTCCTTTTTATATAAGAATCATATGATAATATGAGAATGCATGCAATCATATGTTTATCATGTAGGTCAAAATTGCCAAGGACAAAAGTGTACCATTATTTAACTTAATTTTGTTTTATTAAAATGACAAAATAACACACATAATGATACCTTGGTGTATTTACTTTACAACATTGACAGTTGCTCAAATTAATATATATCTACTCAAGTTTGCTAAGCACCAAGATTTCAATTCAACATTTTACATAACATTTTACATGGCTGATTTTACCACCAGGATACAACTCAACAATTAATTTTGTTTTACGATTAATGCATTTTATCATTCTATACTCAACATATCTTTACTTAACCCATATAATGTTTTTTATATATATCCTTCATCTGGGTTCAAAAACAAGGCAGAAAAGGTTTGGTGCTTAGCAAACTTTGAGTAATACATAGAAGTAAAAGAAGAAGCAAAAAAAATAATCAATACAACATCGCGTTAATCAACAATGTATGATACTAAAGGAAAAAACGAAAGGCCACTCTGGGATTTCCACTATATACTGTCCGTATGTTCGGCTGCTGTAATGATACAGGGCTACATTAGACTTTTGTTTCTGTGTTTTGTGGTTGACTGTCCTCCTTGAATGCTACTTTCCCTGTCCGATCTTTTTATATTTCTTTTCTTTTCGAAAAAAAAGTATAAAACAACACATAGCACAACAACATTTACCCCGTTTAAAGTTTCGTTATTGACAAACTACGCGTTTGCTTCTAGCAGTGATCAAACATTTGATGTACAATTTTGCAATCCCTTTACTTTACTGAAATGGCTGAAATTTTCAAAGTGGAACTTCAACATTTAAGAATTTCGTGTTAAAAAGTGAACTGTGATTAAAAAGTATTGTACAGCAGCACAAGTGTGTCCTTTCTCTAATTAGCTGTAACCCTGTTTTTACAAAACATCTTGGGATTTCTTTGGAATATTCCATGGAATTAAGGGTGAATTATATAAATTATATAGCGAAAATTCCCGAGTTGCGTTTCTCTTTTCCTTTAGTATATTTAAAAGTTATATCATATACTGTATGAATCTTTGCCAAACTCTTTTTCTCTGTAAAAACAAAATGTCCGATTCCGTCCAGTGGCCTAAATCTATTCGCTAAGAGAGTGTCCATCCATCAGAATGATTGTCATTGTGCGAATATGTGTCTGAAATACATGTTTAAAAGACAATATACATGTTGTTATCATAACGAAACTCAGACGAACTGACGAAATTTTTAGTTTTTTTACATATGAGTCGAAAGAGAAGATATACACTGGTTGTTTTACCCTGGTTGCAATAATATTTCACTGAAGAAATGCTACCATATATTCAAGAGTAATGATGCAACTACCAAATATGACAGTTCTTGGATGATTTCCTTCAACACTAAATTGCAGGAAAATAGCTCCAAAATACTGATTAAAATCATAGCGTGTGTGTATGTGTGTGTAGTTCTGAGGTTTATAGTCCCTCCACCAACAAACACGACAAGTTTCCCTGCCGCGACGGGCACAATAGAGTCTGGACTGTTTAAAATCATAGCGGATTTGGCAGTGATAGTCAAGACTTAACCCAAGTGTGATAGAACAACAGATAGTTATTTTCAAGGTACGTTAGCCTTTGGCGTGCGATGTCAAGGTAAGTTAGCCTTTGGCGTGTGTTATGTCGATGACGTTTTAATGAGACTTACGTTATATGTATTTTCTTGTCGTACCCTTAACGGTTTGTTCTCTTGTTGCTCTGCCTTCTGCCAAATCAGTGAGACTTGCTTTGTGGCTTTATATGCTTTTTTTATATATATTCATATATACATGATCATTTGTGTGTTATACTTTTATCGTCTATTAATGCTGCCTTGGTGGTTAGAGAATTTAAACCTGGCGGGGATATCTTTATTTACACTGTCCCGTTTTATTGGGATGACAATATGGTAAGAGTGAGATTTGGTGCACCCTAGAACCTGCGGCCTTTTTTTGCCACGGCGATAGCCCTCTTGTCAACCCTTTTATGTTTGGGATGTCATATCTTGCAATTTATTCATCTTTGTAATTATTATTTATGCGTGGTTGACTGTGGTCTTTCAATGCTACATTTTACTTGTATATCTACTTGTGGTAGACGAATAAGAATAACCAGGTAAATTGATAGACTAAGAAAGTTAACAAATTAATTATAGTGTGTTTAATAAGCTAATAGTTACGACTAATGCAGCTCGTTGGATAAGCACAGCCTCGCATGCACGATGTATGAAGTATAGCGACACAGAATCAGAAAACGACGTATGACGTATAGCGATACAGAATCAGAAAACGACGTATGAAGTATAGCGACACAGAATCAGGAAACGACGTATGAAGTATAGCGACACAGAATCAGAAAACGACGTATGAAGTATAGCGATACAGAATCAGAAAACGACGTATGAAGTATAGCGACACAATCAAAAAACGGCGTATGAAGTATAGCGATACAGAATCAGAAAACTTCATCGCAGAGCCCAACAGTATATAAGATTAAGAGTTAAATATACTAACGCTAAGGTCGTGTGTAGTTAAGACGGTATCCTCCTTGAAGCCACGAATTGCATTACCTCCATAACCGATATTGTAACCATTATCGTCGCCAAGTCCGCCAAAACAGCCACTACTGCATACATATGGGATATTCATTAGTGGGCCATAACCGCCTTTGCCACTATAACCGACGTAACCGCCACTACAGCTATCATTTTCCCCCAAACGACATGTTGTACTGTAACCGCCGTTACCACCGTGACAACAGTTACCGTCGTAATCGCCACCGACGATGACGCCGTAATCGCCGTCACCATAACTGCTGTTACTGCCGAGACCACCATAACCCCCGCCATCTTTGACATATCCGACATAACCAACTGTGCGACTATAAACATCCAAACCGACGAGACCACCGTCATCATCATGGACATCGCCACCATATTCGGCATTTACGTCTCCACCAACATCAACAGTACCACGATTAACGCCGCAAATACGGACAAAATAAGTGAAATAGCCGTCATCACCGCTGATATAACCGGTATAAATTCCTCCGTCATACCCTTCTGTAGAACAGCTAACACAATCAACATCAACAGTAGCATCATCAACGTTGTAACTGTCGAGCCCAGCGCTGCCATATCTGCTATGTCCATTTCCGCAATTGGCACCTCTGCCCCTCTCTTTAAAGCTAACCATATTACCATAAACAATACAACTCCCAATAGTACCACTTGCATGTCTGTTAATTTCACCAGCGTTACAAACTCCCTTACATCCATGTCCATGACGAGACATGAAGTAAGCGTACATTCAGACATACCTTGACAAGCAAACGGCGCAACTACCGATAGTTTTAAGAGCATTCCCTCATATATATAAGTAAATCGATACCCTGTTGGATTGTATATACAAGTGTGCACGGCGTGATATACAAAAACAAACGATTTTATTTTTACCAAAACGAATCGCAGGTGCCCGATGAATGGATGGTAGATATATCTAAGTAATGGTATTACTAATCAATAAAATATAATAAAATAAATACTAATAATAAATAAACAAGAGGCCCAAGAGGGCCTGTATCGTTCTACTGGCTATATGGAGTATGTGGTGAGGGAGCACATATTAGTTGTGGCACATATGACAAAACGCTTTGCCCTGCATTGAGCCACATAAAGTACTGCAAGTCCCCCAAGTACCCATGCAGAGTGGCCCATTTACGCCTCGGTAACAAAACCCGTTTTATAAATGCATTCACATGTGGACATGATAGTATATTTTTTGTGGTTGTTTTACCCGATTACACCATAGGGGCCCCAAAAGACGTAACCAAAATACTAAAACTTATTGTGCATCTACACATCCTTAACTAAGAAATACACCACACATGAACATGAAATCTCAGAGGGTATGGAAGGAGTTAGCATCACAAGGCGGAAATTCTGTAGAGGGGCCATAACTCTGCCAAAATCATTCAACCGGAAGACGGTGATGATATGCATAACTAGGCTTGATACTGATCTTTCCTGCAAAGTTTCGTTGAAATCCGGCCAAATGAAGGTCCTATTTTTCTTAACGAGGCAAACTACAGCATGCTTAACTAAATAAAGGGGCATAACTCTGGTATTACTAATCCAATTTGGCTGGTTTTCGAACTTGTCCAAGCTTTCATTGATATTAACAATCTATGTAAATTGTTGTAAAGATCGGATAACAAATGAAGGTGCTAGAGTGATCACAAGGCAAACATTTCCATTTTTCGGCAAATCAATGACCATAACTCTGGTGAGACTATATCGATCTTGCTGATTTTCGAAAGTTCCCGAGTTTTCATTAATATTAACAATCTTTGTAAGTTTGGTGAAGATCAAATAATAAATGAAGGTGCTAGAGTCTTCTACAATGGATAATATGGCATTTTCCAGCAAATCAAGGGTCATAACTCCGGTGAAACTAATCCGATCTGGCTGGTTTTCGCTCTTTTCCGAGATTTCATTGATATAAGACCCTGGTAAAGTATGGTAAAGATCCGATTAATAATGAAGGCCCTATCGTGTTCACAAGGTAAAAGTTAACGACGACGACGGAGGACGGACGACGACGACGGACGACGAACAACTCGCCATCCCATAAGCTCTGCTGGCCTTTTACCTGTTTAGTATCTCTTAAAAGATAGATGACTTGTTACTTTTTAAACTGAGAGCGATTTTGATATAAATATATATATATATATGCAAAATGAAGTAAGGTCCATACAAATATTCGTTCCACAGGTATAAAAACATATGCATTTGGCCAGTTGAAAATTTTGGATCTTTTTTTAAAGATAGCGGACCAATAATTCTTAAAGAGCGTTAGCATAGGGTTAAATTCGGAAACTACCGTTTAATGGCCTAAATGATGTTTAACGGCTTCGCTGAGTGTTGCCATTAAACAACATTTCAGCCGTTAAAAAATAGATATATCGTCTCAGAAGCCCATCTAAATTACTTTAGGAATTCATAATTTTGATAAAGCATCATCAAAATAAACTAACCAATCAGTGACCAGAATTTTTGACACAGCTCTACATTCTGGTAGGTGATATACTCGGTCTTTATCCTAGATGTTCAACCAAGTTTACTGTTAAAATTAAGGTATTTACTGAGTGACTATTATAACAACCCTGCATATGTCATGCACATTAATGCAAATTGATTCAATATATGTATCTTTCAAAATTGAATCTTGAATTTTCATATGTTTTACTCTGGCAAAGGTTTTTATTTGACTATAGAACCCAAGGATAAAAACCGAGTAACACAAATGTTATCACCTAGTGAAAATAAAGTAAAATCTTGGCAAATTATGAATTAGATGTAATCTGGTTGGCTCAAAAATATCAGTCGAATCACGATGTCCACAGGCGTTCAAGTTCGTGTTTTATGTGTTTAGTGTTGCTTCAAATGATACCAGTATCCATGGTCTCCGTCGAATGATTAGGAAAATATGCATGATACATTACTAAGTAGATCAAACATTCTTAAAGCTTCTGGCTCAATACGTATGGTCCATAATTATCTTCTAAAATTAACAAATTACATGCCTGCAAAACATTGTTCCATCAGACATCTAAAATCTAAAAAAGACAAATTAATAAGAATATAAAATATATAATTGTTTGATGACACTAAGCCTCTTCTGGTGACCAGCTGGAGGACAATACGATCGGTGATTACTTGACATTTCTTTCTTTATTTCCTCCAGAGTTGGAGATTCACATAATATAAAATAATTCAATATATTATTTGGTCTCCAGTGCACATGATTCAACAGTTCACTGGTCTTGCTGGTTTAAAAGAGATACGTGGCAATCATCACGTAGCAATCACGCCCTCAAAAGTATGCGTCAAGTATCATCAACATAAGTTATGCAAAACAACAAAATAAAGGGACGCAGCGAGTTATAAACATATAAATAAATATGCCCTTTTAAAAATATTCTTTTATAATGGATTCTACCGCTGCTACATATGCTACACCACACCATTCAATCCTGGCGTGACGCAGTCGGTAGCGCAGCGGATTTGTAACCGGAGGCCCCGGGTTCAATCCTCCTTGGTGCCACTGAGTTTCGTCGGTGTGTTCTTGGGCAAGACACTTTCCCTCAGCCTCGTCCGTCGGATGGGGACGTAAACTAGGCGGTCCCGTGTATCGGTCTATCCTCCGAGCACGTTAAAGAACCATAGGAATCTATTCGATAATAAGAGTAGGGCACGGTTCCCGGTATCCTTCCCCTCTCTCTGGGGCGGCTCTAAATAACCTATACTGTGTTGATGAGCCGTTAAACAACATTCAATTCAATTCAATCCATATCTTTTAACTCGATATCACGAGCATATAAAAACGGTGGACATAAATACAGGTTAGGTATTTCCTTCAAGTATTTTTCAAAAACATAAGTGATATAAAAAAAAATATACAAGGTGTACATGTATATGGATGTTTAAACATTCTACAGTAATTATCCCGACCAATTCCGTTGACCAATTCGAACTTAAACTTCAAAGCTTTTCGAAAAGTATACAAAATGTTTGTATTTGATGCTATTGCAGTTAAATACTTATTGTAGCATGGTCACTGAAATTCCCGTTGTAATAGCACAGGTGTAAATCGTTTAATTGAAAACAACGCTTGTCAGATTAAATGGTGTACTACAACTCCCAGTTATTGGAAGTTAGAGTGTGGCAGGGAGCAGAAATGGACATGCTACAAAACAAATAGGGCATGGTCTCATCTCGTTGGTCATTGTAGCGATGTTGTAGCGTTGTTTTGTGAAATGGCAATCAGGACATTTAGGTGAAATTTCGAGCGTGTACGTGCTTTTTTAAAGAGAAGTGTCTTACTCAGTGCATATTTTACTTAGAGATCACGGATGACAGAGCAAAGACATTGCGTGTTGCCCAAGTTGACAGAGTTTATTCTTTGGAAAATAGCTATATCTTCCATTTTTTTATCGAATTTTAAGTACATTTTATAAATAAAATGAACTCTGTGTCACTCGAGAAGATCAAACAGCAAAACAGTACTCGTTGAACCATGTTATGATGGTACCATATACTAGGCCAGTGTCGCAGGGGAAACTAAGTGGGTTGTGAAAAGGTTCTAGTCTCATTCTGCATAGTTTTAACTCGACGTGAATGGAGAGTGAACCTATCTAATGTTTTTTTGTTTTTGATTTTGTTTTGCTTCCTTGTTTTAATTTTGGCCTTTTGGTGACGATGACTTTTACACGTGTTGGTGCGCCTTAAAACTCCGGTCCAGTTCACTTCTGTTTGTATACAAGTCTTAATTATGTCTTACATTTACATCCGACAATATTTTAGGTAACGTACATCCTACCTAGTTTCGCTTTCAAGGTGTCATCATAATGCACACTACTGTATCCAGGATGAGCATGTGGAGGGATCGGTGCAAAGACATATTTAACCAGTCAATTTGGGAGTGTTTTGCGCAGGCCCTCATCAATACTTGGGTATCACTTGCGCAGGCCCTCATCAATACTTGCGTATCATTTATAATGATTCATTAAAGCTGCTGTTACTTATATACTTATATGTGATCTATATGTTATCTTAATTGCTATCATATGATTTGCCTGTTTGTTCATTGTCATGTTCACAGTGTTAGGAATATTACGACAATAACATATTCTATTCTAATTAAAAAGAAACATCACATTTAAACCTTATCGCCTATCAACACTGCGGGTTCGAATCCCACTGGTAGCTCAACTTGTGAGAAAGTGTCTATTCTGACGGATGGCGGGAGGTATACAGTACTGCTTGAAGGTCTCACTATGCACTTAGCTCCCTTGCATGTGACTGTAGGATGATTCTTACACCATAAAAAGTAGGGGTGTGTTCTTCGGTTTGAGATATTTTAATAATTGCCCATGGATATTTTCTTTTCTTGTTGCAGGTGAGAAAACAATAGTGTGAGATTGGATGAACAGCGATTAGACGACACTGACAGCAAAATGTGACACATTTGTGGGTGCTCAAAATGCGTATGAATTTAGGTGCAAACTGTTTAGTGAAAGCTGAAAAGAGTACCTTGACTGCCACCACTCACATTAAAAAAAAAAAAAACTGGGCTATGTACCAGATTTTGTGGATTTTTATGATCAGCAGTAACTGTATTTTCCCAAAAAAAATACTTTTAGACTGTAAATGCTTGATTCAAAATGGAAAATTGGACTTTACTGCCTATGGCCAACACAGTAAAATCGAAGTGTGTTGTGAGACCTTATACCAAGGGGAAATGGGTTGTTCTGCCTCTACGACACACAAATCAACCGTCATACTTGTCCTAAAATGTGCTGGAAAATGACGTAATTTAACACCAAATAAACAAAGCACTCACTGTACACAATCAGGTGTCGAGACACCCGAGCTCGAAATCTGGTTCAAAAAGAAAGTGAGATTTGGGTGAAATGCTGTTTCTCTGTAAAGTTTGTTCAAATCGATAGAAACTGAGACAAGATTTGTATGTATACAGTTATTAACTAAAACATAAATCTATCTCATTAAAATTAGGCCCTTTATATGAGATTGAACATAAGTATACCAATTGCGCAGGGTGACTATACCCCATGACCTATGACGTCATTATTGCTAATTCTTGAAGAAAATCAAAGTACCGAAGGTACCGAGAGCATGGTGAACTATGCATTGTTTATCTATGTAATGGAAGGTTTCTTTGCAATCACGCATGACATGGATGGACTGAACATGTGTCAACTCTTCTTAATAATAATACATCATTGCATGTAATAATACATCAATGCATTGTATAATGTATCTGGAAGTAAGGCGATTAAAACAAGATAAGGTAAGGTATATACAGGAATAAAGAAGGGAACAAAAGGAATGATTGGTTATAATGAAAATTAATCTCCGAAACGCTTCATCATATCTGAATTTTATTTTACAGGTGTTAAAGTGTATCGAAAAACATCACCTGTAATCACCTGTCAAAGTTTCAGTTATTAGAAATGAATACAGCGTCAAAAAGGTCAAGACAGCTAAATTTGCCAATTCAATGGGAGGTAATTCATAACCCTTTGACCAACATAGATGAATTAAAATAGGAAACAACCTTGCATTTATATCGACATACTATGCAAGTATGATTAAAATCAAATGAACACGAGTGTAGTCTGAAAGACAGCCATATCCTCCGCTGCACAAAGATTTATAATATACAAATTTAAACATGGAATGTTACTGTAAAGTGACACATTCTCCCTGAAGTTTCCTTGTTCCAAAAAGTGTGACCTTCAACTAAAAGAACATATGTTTTACACACAACTTGTAGAAGAGACATACAGACTACACATATACATAACATAACTTATAAATCTTTGTGCTCATTTGATTTTATTCTCACAACTCGGAGTATCCCCGGTCTCGGGGTACCGTTGTTATTTATTCTCACAACTCGGAATACCACTGGTCTCGGGTACCGTTGTAGTTCATTCTCACAACTCGGAGTACCAACTGGATACCGTTGTGATTTAATCTCACAACTCGGAGTGAACTTAATGTTCATACACAATTATTTCGTTGTTATATTTTTCAACCATGTATGTGAACAAGATGTGAAGGCCCGGGCCTTTTGACCTAATAGGTAGCTATGCTACTGAGAATTTCACGATTCATATCCCTAATTGTAATTTTTACGTGGATTTTCGACAAATCGTTTGTTGACAATAATCACCAAAGTCACGGTAAATTCCGTTTACTACCTTAGACCTAAACAAGAAAGTGTTTTGTTTCCTGTCACCCAACCGAATCGCCGTTTTTACCCCCGATACATCAACGTTTTACCCCTTTGTTTTTTTGCTGCTTTGTTTTGTTTTTAAACATATTTGTATTTTGGCCTTAACAGAATATAATTCAATCAGTTTTGCATGTAATTTGAAAATTGTAATAAAAGGTCACATATCTGTGTTTAGATATACTCTTGTTTGTGTAATGTATATCTCTCAATGCTACAGTCATACGTTCGAGTCCCGCTTGTTCCACGTTTGCATATTGACGAATGTTTGACAGCTACTCACTAACGCGCGGCAGGACTGTGGTTCTACGAGTTTGTTTCAAAACAGATGAGGTCTACTCTACCTCTACCAAATTGACGCATAGATAAAAGTCGTAAAAATATTTTCAAAAATCCCCCCACTCTCCACACACACATACACACAATTTGTTTTCCGACTTAAGTCTTAAAGAGAGTACATCAGGCTTTTTATGGGGGTCTAGGTGTCCGAATTAAAATTGACAAATATTAATATTTTTTTATTCTACATGACCAAAACATAATGAGCCTACAAAATCTTTTATTTGCAAAGAAATTCATTCTGCACAGTAATACGTGCTATCCTAGGTGACGCACCAGGATTAATTTCAGCATATTACGTGCGATTCCACCATAGCTATATGGTGCTCTGAAACTTTAGACATTAACAAAATGGTTCTAGCCTCACATTTTGATTGAAGATGTTTCTAGTAAAATCCTGATTTACCCCTTTTAGACCATTGGGCATGAATTAAACCAGTAAGTAATCTTATTACTTCACTGATTAAACAAACTTTTACATAAACAAAATATAATTAGAATAAAAAAAATAGGTACTGCTCAGATTCGAACCCATCCCGCTCGCTTTATAGTTTTCTGTGACTGCTGCTCTCCCGACTGAGCTATCAATCTTTACAAATTTTGATGAACTATAAAGGACTTATTCTAAAACCGGAGTGTCCGAATAGACCCGAAGTCTAAAAATAGTCACTCGAGATCAAATGACGTCATATATACCCAGTCAGATATTATTGATTTGCATTCGGTCTCGCCGACACGATTGGCACAAGTATTCAGGATTATTTTACTACCGAATCAGTCATTTTAACTTCATAGCGAGGGAAGTGAAGTTAACATGACTAAGAATATTACAATAGTAAGCTAAAAATCTTATTCCGGAGAATGGGCAGCAACAACTTTTTACAAAGGATAGTAGCTTATGCGATACCAAACCTATTAAATATTATATGAAGACTATAAAGGCCATGTATATTTCTTAAATATATAAATCCAAGAAAGATGGGAGATATGCGTTTGATGTTGTTGCAAGAGAAATACATTATAAAATTAACTGGTTACAAATCTCAATACACTATCCTAGGAGAACAATACAGCGTATGAATACATTTTACGCAAGATCACGTGATGATGATGATTGATCTATGTATAGAACGCACAGCAATAGATGAAATAGCTACATAAACAATATATAACTTAAACAATGTATCGAGGACATTATTTGAAATTTCTAAATGACATTACCTTATTTGTATCCGCTCTAGAAAAGAAGAAACACCTGTTAAAATATGGGACTTCTTTTTCAGGCAATGCGTCGATTCATCAGTGAGGCTGTAGTTAGGATTCGTGACAAAATACGGTTACTAAACCTTGTTCACCATGCTAAAAATTGTAAACATTCGCCCACATTAAAAGCTTCAGAGTGCGATAAGATTTTTATTTCTTAACCATTTTCTACCAGAGATAGCGCATTCGAACGCAAAAAATGTAAGCTACCCTCGACTGATATTCTTTTTTTGTGAATGTTGGTACTTTTCCAAAACACTTTGGAAAACTTCTGAAAATGCACCAGAAATAATTTGCTTACCCTTGAAGCGTACTTTAATTTTGCACATATTATGAAAACAATCCATGCATATATCCTGTTTTTATCACACAAACTTCCCCATTATTATTTCACATTAGGTAGGCGAGAGGGTTTTGGGTTAAAGAACCAGTTCGCCGGAATTAATGAATTTTTCAATTATGCTAATCCGTGAAGTCGATTTTGTATGCTAAATCGTGGTCATTTTTTGTTGTCAATTATCTACATCTTCATTCAAATCCTATGCAAAGAATAAAGCATTTTAATGAAAGAATTAAAGAATTTTAATGGACTGGATACCATTTCCAAGATGTACTACTTTTTATATCTTCTTTTAGAAAGATGGACAATTTTGTTATATTTATATGCGTCATTCTAAAAGATAAAGTTAAATCCATTGGACTAAACTGGAATTGTTCAGCGACTTTTAATATTGTCAAACTTATACATTTTAACCTTAATTAGTGTTTGTTATTGGAAAAGAAATGGACCAATAGCATAAATAGCCTGTTTCTTAATTTACATTCAAATGTTTCAATTTACCTAAATATAGTATTTTGTTTTTCATACTCATTATGATGCGTTATTTGTTTCAAAGGAGTATTTTCTTCGATTATTGTACAATGTATTGCCCGTTTCTAAATTTGAAATTTGACACGAATAAGGATTACCCAGCGACTTTTAATGTTGTCAAACTAATTAGTCTAGATCATCTGCGACGCTTGTCTGTTTTCAAGACAAAAGTCAAGAACAGTCCTCTTGAACAAAGTTTGACTTTTGCCGATACACTGGTAACATTTCTGATTGGCTTAGACACTTCCTATCCAAGATACACAGAAAGTCAAAAAGACAATAAAATTTATATTAATATAGAAACAAAGAGGGAAACGTCATCATTATATCGACGAACTAAATGCGGATGGTCAGAAATACTTTAATAAAAATAAAAATAAAAGAATTATGGTCACGTGGTTCCCGGCCAGTTTCAAATTTGTTTCTACACAACTGGTCAAGACGTGTGTATTTACAATCAAGCGTCGATGATGATCATATGGTGGCTCATATGTGCCATCTCGTCTTTTCGTTATTTCGCCGCGAAATAACGCCGAGCGAAAAGACGCCGGGCAAAAAGACGCCGGGCGAAATAACGAAAAGACGAAAAAAACGCCAGGCGAAATAACGAAAAAACGAAAAAACGCCGAGCGAAAAGACGACAAATAGTCAAAACGCCGGGCGAAAAAACGAAAAGACGAGAAACTGGCACTCGAAAATAATTTTATACATTTATATTTTCGTTATTTCGTGTGAAGTTTTTTCGTTTTTTCGTTATTTCGCCTGGCGTTTGTTTCGTTTTTTCGTTATTTCGCCCGGCATCTTTTCACTCGGCGTTTTTTCGTCTTTTCAAATGGCGTTTTTTCGCCCGGCGTCTTTTCGCGTGGCGTTATTTCGCCCGGCGTTATTTCGCGTGGCGTCTTTTCGCGTGGCGTTATTTCGCCCGGCGTTTTTTCGTCTTTTCGCATGGCGTCTTTTCGCCCGGCGTCTGTAACCTGTAACCACTTTTATTCGCAGAAACGAAAACACATTTAATGAGAGAAAATAAATAAACCTTTCCTCGTCTGCCTTCTTGGAAAGAAGAGATTCGTTTAAGTATTCTGCTGAATGGTCAGTACATAAAGTATTTTAATAAGTAGTTTAACTAAGTGTGTTTTGTTGTACAGTGTTATTAAATTAGTCCAATGTGACAGTCTTTTAATAATGAGTAGATAAAGCTAGTGTTGGAAATCTGATGAAAATTCATTACCGGTCATCAGAATGTTTAACTGACCGATGATCGATCATTAATCGATTAAACATGGCTTCTATATTAGACACCAGTGTAAGCCTTTTTGCAGAGTATAGTGAAGAAAAGAAACACATTACAAGTATCTTCTAGTCACAATAAGTATGTTCTAGTCATAACGCAACTGAATGAAACTGACTAGGGGTTAACGGCGCTGGAAACGTTGGAAACCTTCTCGTCTCTAATCCCCCTTGGAGGTCGAGTTGTAAATGGGAAAGTGTCGATTCTTACTGATGGCGGGAGGTGTACAGTACTGGTTCTACCCAGGAAAAATGGTTGGTCTCTCTCTGAAACTACAAGAGCTAGACGTATTAATACTTTGCATGGATCATAAGCTTATGGTCCTCTACCAATCGTGTTTAAATGGTGATCCCGGGGTTAAATGTTAGCATGCCCAGGTGTACCCATTTAAAATAGAGTTATATTGGAAAATCTTAAAAAAAATCTTCTGAACTTACCAGATCTTTTTCATTTGACCCACTTTTGTAACTGTTGCAAGTGTCTAAACTGGATAAAGGTCATCAGGTGAGCGATTCGGAGCCAGTTGTGCCTTTTGTTTATCATAGACCAATATAGTGGCTTTATCTAGTGTTGTTCCAAATAATCGATTTAATCGAGCATCAGGCATTTAAGCCTTTTTTTCTGATTAATCGATTACAGTTTTCATGACTGAGTTGATCTTTTAGTACTAGAAAATGACATAAGTTATAATTTTTGCAACAAGTAATCGTCTATTTTCAAATGGGTATCACTTATATTTTAAAATTAATGCTTGGTCAGCTGTATGACTAGAACATACTTAGTGTGACTAGAAGATACTGGTAATGTGTTTCTTTTCTTCACTATACTCTGCAAAAAGGCTTACACTGGTGTCTTATAGGGGATTTATCCCTGGCGCGAAAAAAGCGCCAGGGATGAAAATCCCCTTAACGGTATCAACGTTTGTCCACATACTATGAGTTTGAAAAAAAGTATCCCTTTGGTTTCTGATTTCGGCCAAGTATATGAGAGTCGAGCTTAAGGAACGGGAAACCAGTCTCTACTTCCGCTGATAGGCATGGTAAATTCACTTCGGGCCTCTTCGGCGATGTCCCTTGTCTGGGTGTCATTCGCAACATCTCGCTATTACCGAAGAATGACGGAATTGACCGACTATGTACGATCAAAGACATCGGAACTCATCGTTAATTTCCGCAATTGCAGAGGATGAATCAATATTGGCCAATTGTCTCGCCAATTACCATTAATCGATAAATACGACTAAACAGAATTTTTTCAATTGATTTGGGTTTTATAAAACTCTATTACTCGACTACTCAGGTCTTGCGTAAGTGTCAGGAGTCGTGGAAACAAGACTAATGCATTAAATTATATACTAGTTAATGATGACGTCATATAATGTCACTGTGGCGTAGTGGTAAGCACGGTCGCATGCTATGCATGATATCCGAGTTCAAATCTCCAAATATTATTTTATTTTGTAATTATATTATTTTTTAACTGCAATAATTAAAAACTTTTTTTAAGGAATACAATTTAAAGAACGAAAATTAATTGACGGAATCTTCTAAAGTGAATTTTGGTCTTTGATTTAGATTAGTCATGATAAACCGAGAACAAAACACCATAATGTCTCCAGTATCCAGCATTTCCATGAATAATTTGACAATACATGTACATTTTATTTTACTATATTTTTTTTTAACTAAATAAGAATTTAAAACGCAGTTTATTATTAGAAAATTAGTTGAGAAATACATATTCTACAACCGAAGCACTTTTATGATAAGGCTTTTCAAGTTTAATAATATTTTATTATTTGTTTCAGTTAAACGTAACATTTTGTAATGAAAACAAACGCAGAGAGTTTTGATTCAGATTTATCGAATAAATTACAACCTTATTTTTTATGTCGCATTATAACTTGTGCTTTGGGTTTGAGTCATGAACAGTTTAGCATGCATACATTGTATATGTGTGCTTATCTTCTAGATTACTAGTTGCCTATTTCCCGCGATCAAGATGCAGAATTATGCTTTAAACATATGGTTGCATGAAATGAAATATGGATCTTTTTGAATTACCTCGATAATACTTACCCGTATACGAAGTATAGCATATGGTTTTGATGCCATGGAAGTCTGTATTTTTTTCGGCAAACGTATTCTTACTGATATAAATGTGTTTATTTGTATATCATACTCATTTTTACAAGTGCACGGATGATCGATTATAGGCTTTATGATGATCTTAATCGGATGCCTAACAAACCGATGATGGATTTAAAACAATCGAATAATCGGTACTTCACTAGCGTTAACATTAAATATTTCAAAAGCGTCTTTTGCAAAAGCATTTATGGTGATGTTTGTGGTGCTAGTAAAATATAATGCCGAAATAATTTTAGTTGGCATATTTTACAATTCGGAACATCGAAAGCTGCAATAATTTAAAGTACTAAAGTACTTAACAAAATGCTAACGTGTACTTCGAAATTCTATCGAATGCATCATTGTACAACGTCAACCAATTTTCCCAGGTCATGCCCATATAATTACAAACTAGACGTTGGTATGGATGTATTAGAATTGTTGTTACGTACACAATAAAGTTTTAAAAAAAGACAACTAAAACCATAAAACCTTGGGCTTTTCCTAACACTGTTAATAGGCATTACGTAGTTCACTTTGTAAGGAGAGACATCGTTAATAATCTGACAATTGCATCCGATTACCTACGTTCATGCATCTTCGCAACATCTAGATTGATTCCGAACTTATCTGAAATGAGGAACTTTTATTTCAATTCTTTTATTTCAATTTTCATCCCAGAACACGTGCATGTGAATCTCTGTCCTTTTCTTACGTAAAAAGAAAGATGAATGCAATATCCTCAATTATACAGTTTGATATTTTAAGGAAATAGATATATAAAAGTAGATACTGAGCTAATTTTACATTCGATCTCCATGACAGCAAAATTGTGTTTACAGTATTTTTACAGTAAAAATGTCAAACTACATGCAACTCCAAATTTTGTAATTTAGAGAAATTGTAATAAAAAAATGATTAGAACCTAGATCTATATATATTTACTTGTTTTGAAAGAAATGTCATAGTACCTCGTCATATACAAGTTTTAACAAAAGTTGAGCATTATAACATACTTTTTTTTATCTTGAATTTATTTTTTTTGCTAAAGAAAAAGGTAGGGTACTGTCCATATATGTTTGCTTTTTAAAGTAAAAAGACGAATGAGAATGACTGACGTGGCGCAGTCGGTAGCGCTGCGGATTTGTAATCGGATGCCCCGGGTTCAATCCTCCGAGTTTCGTCGGTGTGTTCTTGGGCAGGACACTTTCCCTTAGCCTCGTCCGTCGGATGGGTTCGTAAACCAGGCGATTCTGTGTATAGGTCTATCCTCCGAGCACGTTAAAGAACCATAGGAATCTATTCGATAATAAGAGTAGCGCAGGTTCCCGGATTCCTATGTATCCTTCCCCTCTCTCTGGGGCGGCTCTAAATAACCTGTACTGTGTTGATGAGCCGTTAAACAACATTCAATTCAATTCAATTGTTTGTGTATGTTATATACATATATATAGGTAATCGAAAATTAATCTTTGTTTTTCAATAAATGTAATGTTATGAATAAAATGGTGAAAATGTTCAGTGACTCTATTTTTCCTCTTTCTAGTGACATTTTGGAGTTAGAAATATATGTCATCTTCAAAGACGTCTAGTGGAAATAAAGTGTGATGACCTACCTTTTTTTGATAATTTTGAACCTAAATGATACCAAAGAAATTTTACGTATCAGTGCAATACAAATCTCAGTACTACGTCATTTCCTAGCCAACCCCACAATTGAAAAACAAAAAAATCGTATTTTTAAATCAAAAGGATAAATTTTACTCTGAGCTACACATATATATTTTGTTGACAACAAAAATGACCACAAATGACGTAAACAATATGAAGAAAGAAAATGCTTAACATTTGATATGTTACCATCTTAAATCCTACATTATATCCATATCTATAAGAATGTAAAAAATGAAACAATTCTGTTGTCAAATATATCTACGATTTAAAAAATAAAATTCTTAATCTTGAAAATTTCAAACTTGCCAAGCCAACATCCTTAAGTTTATTACTGAAGCCGGATAAATCCCCGTTTAGGCTGTGCCTTTTTCATATTATAGAAACCACGTTTAATCGATTAATGATCGATCATCGGTCAGTTAAACATTCTGATGACCGGTAATGAATTTTCATCAGATTTCCAACACTAGCTTTATCTACTCATTATTAAAAGACTGTCCCATTGGACTAATTTAATAACAATGTACAACAAAACACACTTAGTTAACCTACTTATTAAAATACTTTATGTATTGACCATTCAGCAGAAACCGATGAAATGCCTGATGTACTTAAACAAATCTCGTCTTTCCAAGAACGCAGACGAGGTTTGTTTATTTTCTCTCATTAAATGTGTTTTCGTTTCTGTGAATAAAAGTGGTTACAGGTTACAGACCCCATGCGAAAAGACGAAAAAACGCCGGGAGAAATAACGCCACGCAAAAAGACGCCGGGCAAAAAGACGCCACGCGAAATAACGCCACGCGAAAAATGCCGGGCGAAAAGACGAAAAAACGCCGAGCGAAAAAACGCCGGGCGAAATAACGAAAAAACGCCGGGCGAAATAACGAAAAAACGTCGGGCGAAATAACGAAAAAACGCCGGGCGAAATAACGAAAAAACGAGAAAACTTCACACGAAATAACGAAAATTTAAATGTATAAAACGTCGTCTTTTCGCATGCCGGTTTCTCGTCTTTTCGTTTTTTCGCCCGGCGTTTCGACTATTTGTCGTCTTTTCGCTCGGCATTTTTTCGTTATTTCGCCTAGTCTCTATCATCCAGACACACTCAAGCTGACTGCGAGCGCTAGCGAGCGTCTGGACTCACTGTTCTTTAAAACTTTTGACCGATAGACGGCGCCAACCGTCAAAACTGACTGCGACGTGACGTCATTTTGATTGCAACATCAAAGTGCACGTTGAATTACGCGCAACATTAGTTCCAATGGGATGTGTGTACGTCCTTATTAAATATACAATAAACTTCGTTTTATTGTATTTTCTCTAAAAACAGAATATAATCTTAAAAAATATGTTTAAAATTTAATTTTTAGCATTAATCGTGATCCGCTGACTATGTTTGGAGTAATTTTATTGCACAACATTGCGCGTAACGTCACGTATTTTTTGACGCCGTCGTGACGTAGGGGGTGATTCCCACGGATTTCCATAACAAACTGAAGTTGACCAATCAGAGGCCGGTGATTTTCTTTTGTCCACACCTCGTTTTGATGTCAAAATTTTTAAAGAAGCTTTATTCCAGACCATCGTTTGGGCTTCTGTGAGAGAAGTCTCGCGAGAGGTCTGGATGATCGAGACTATATTTCGCCCGGCGTTTTCCCGTCTTTTCGTTATTTCGCCCGGCGTCTCTTCGCCCGGCGTCTTTTCGCACATATCAGCCACCATATGATCAAGACTACAAACTAATACAATAACGCAAATAATGCACGCTACCCTCGCCTGATATTATGATAATGTGAAAATAAGTAAAATTTCATAAAAACAACAAAAAAACAACAAAAACAACTGAAACCCTCTGAAAATGGACCAGTAATATCTTGAATCATTTTATTTAAGAAAACAATTTATTTATTTTTTATTTTTTAAAGTAAGTAAATTAATTTGATCGAACCCACCCACAGAGCGAATCGAAAACTATTTTTTAAGTTCACTTGCTCCTAAATATTTAAACTTTGGCTTATTTAGCTTGCCCTTTGTCTTATGTAAACTTTTAAAACAGGAGGCCCAAGAGGGCATGTAATCGCACTACTTGATAATAGACACCCAGATAAAGATTTTTCTAAATAGCAATAAAGGAAACAGTTAGAACAAATTTGGTAGAGGGTCACAAAAACGCCATTGATATCAAATTATTTTAAAATCTGACTAGTGGCTTTACAGGAGAAAATTATTATTTTTTAAAAAGTTCCATATAGGAAAATAGCCATATAGGAAAAAAATAAGCCTCGTCCCTGGCGGTCATAGTTTTTAGTGAATCAACCCAGTTTGAATAATATTGGTAAATGGTTACCAAATCACCATTTCTATAAAATTACGTCGACATCTGGCAATTGGTTTTAGACGAGATGTTTAAAGTTTTCTATAATAATATAGCCATATATGAAAAATACGCACCGTCCTAGCGGCGATGATTTTTGACGGATCGACTTGAACAAGGTCGTTGGGAAAATGACGTCACGTAAAACAAGTTGTTGATTGAAACGTAGGCTAACGTTAAAAACTCTTTTTTTTTTTCTTCTTTTTTTTTATAATATCGTTATTTACCAAGATGTTTTGACCAAACAAATTGTATCACAAAGAGGACGATAAATCGGTTAATTTGATATGTGACACTATAATTGTGACAGCGAAGATAAAGGAGGAATGTCGTCAAAAGAAATTTGTCCGGCTCCGAAACTTGGCAGAAGTATATTCGGACCAGAAAACAACGACATTGAGCATCGAGAGTACCATCTAAATAAGTTGAACTCTATGAAGAAAAAGCTTGACGCCATAGAACGTGAGAAAATAGTGGTGAGGGAGACAGCAGGAGGAGGTACAACATTCAACTTAAATACTGGTATGTATGAACTTCTAAAGATTGCAGCCGATAAGTATTTTACGGCAGATCACCAATGTTTTACCTATAAAAAAATAACCGTGAAAGACAAAGATGGCAATGGGGTAGAGACAAGATACGGAGCATCGCAAGGTAAAACACATTACTATACGTTAAATATGTACCACACACGATGTACGTGCTTAGTAAAAGGAAAACGTGTATCGTATTTTATGAACACTGACCTATAGAAACGAAATTCTGAACATCATCAAAGTTTGCCTAGCTGAAGGAAATACAACATGTACTGATGTCAGTATCCGGTCATGGATAATGAAGTATTTCGTAGCCAGCGATAATGTGGACGCAGAGCCTTCAAATACTCTTTTACTCCTGGAAGTAATACCTCCTACATAATGTGTTGATTCCGACAACGAGGACTGCGCTGACTTCCACACTAAGGACCACGATGACACGTGCACCAAGGACTGCGCTGACACGTGTTCCAATGATACCCCCAAATCGGGCCGTGTTGACACCCACTTCTTGGAACGGGCTGGCTCCCTTACACCTGACCACGCTGACACCAGTACACTGGATCGCGCTGACACCCTCACATATGACTGCGCTGCCTCCCGTACACCTGATCGCGCCGACACTCGTATACTGGACCGCGCTGACACCACTACACCTGACCGCGCTGACTCCCCTACGCCAGACCGTGCTGACACTCGTACACCAGACCGCGCTGACACCCGTACACCAGACCGCGCTGACACTCCTACATCTGACAGTGCTGACACCCGTACACTGGACTGCGCTGACACCCACATCAAGGACAGCGCTGATCCCCACATATAATACATCGCATGTGATGATAATACTAGTTTTTCAACAGGAGATTCAATGATGAACATCATTCTAGAGATACGGCTAATAAACACGGAGATAAAGGAAGTTAAACAGTGTCTAGTCAATCATATTACTGATTCACACCATCAAATGACTCAGATAAAGGATGAACTTGCCAGTGTCAAAAAGCATGTTTCTCTTGTGAACGCCCAGTCAAATGAGAGTATACAAACATTGTCGGAACGCACTGAACATGTAAGCAAGGATGTTACTAAAGGTGCCGACGGTGTACTCAGAGTTTACAGTCAGTAATGGATAGCGTGAAAGGCTTTCATGAGAGAGTGACAAGAAAACGTCCATCCAACGATCCTGTGACACCAAAAGCATCACATGAAAACAAACAAAGTCAGTCTAGACACAGAGAAAACATTCTTAAGATGTCAGTGAATGTTGAAGGAAAACAACTCAAGACATTAGTAATTGGCGATTCCATACTCAAAGGAATACAACGTCGTGGACTGTCGCAAAATACAGAAATATGTACTATGCGTGGGGCAACAGCAAATAATAGTGCCTTACGACTTAGGAAGTGGGACATGTCTGAATATGGAACTGTAGTCATATATGCTGGCGGAAACGATGCTGGTTCTAGCAATCTTAATGGAGTCTATCCAATATTGAAAGAAGCTGTTGAAACTCTGCAGAAACAAAACATCAACGTGTATTTATGTACACTCTCTCCGAGAAAAGACACCGATATTGGCCCAACCAACGACATCATCAAACCACTCTGCCTTAAAGCAAAGGCAGATTTAATAGAAGTGTACAGAGCGTATATATACGGAGACGGAAGCGTAGCAAACTACTTCTTCCTACATGATGGCATTCATCTCAGCGCCAAAGGGGCCAGCACATTAGTAATGTGCATAAACAAACAGTTGTCCATAATCAACAGAAAGACAATTCCACAGGAACGCCCCCGTATAAACGCGCAAAGACAGATGCAACGCAGAGACGTAATTACCGGAAGCTGGCAGCTCAGTTCGCGGTATAACTCCCGCCCTTTACGCTGCGATTCATGTGGCAGATAAAATGGTCAATGTTGTTAAAAGCGAAAACATCGGTGCAAAATCGTTAAATCGTGATAGAACATTTAAATTATGAGACTAAGATCAATTCATTTTTATATGAAAAAGAGGGCTACATGTGGCCAATCTAAATATTCAACATATAATACCAAAAATTGATGAATTAAAATATCATTTATCTTTGCCCAATTCAACTAACATACTTGGACTCTGTGAAACATTTCTCACTGAAAATACTGATAATAATGTGTTAAATATCGAGAATTTTACCTTTGAAAGAAAAGATAGAAAAGGAAAAAAAGGTGGCGGTATTTTAGTGTATATTGCCAGCAAAATTGCATATTCACGTCGTCGTGACCTTGAACATATCGATAAAGAATCCATTTGTATTGAGATAAATTATCAAAACAGTAAACCGTTTTTATTTAATTTCGTATACAGACCCCTGGATGCAAAACAATCATGGATTGCTCTGTTTGATCTGTCTCTTGATAAAATGGATTTTTAAATTATAAAATGCATATTCTTGGGGATATAAACATAAATTTCATTCAAGATAAAAACTATGACAACTTTAAAAATACAAAATGGCACGATGTGATATTAAAATACGGATTAATTCAAAAAGTAAAAAATTCAACTAGAATAAGCAAAACGAGATCGTCCCTAATTGATCATATTTACAGTAACAGATCTAAATGCATTGTTGAAATTAACGTGCCATATTACAGTATCAGTGATCATTATCCGGTGTGTTTTACTCGCTCAGTAGGAAAAATTAAACACGGCCAAACTAATCATAAAACTATTACTTACAGAAGCTTTAAGAGCTTCAATGAACATGACTTCCAATTTGATTTAATGAATGCGCCACTTGAGACCATAGAAACATTTAATAGCCCGAATGACAGTTTCTTTATGGTATTATAAATAGTGTTTTATTGAAAAACACACCGCAAAAAGAAAAGAGAATTAAGCGTGATATCCAGCCAGCATGGTTCAATGATGAAATAAAAGCTGCTATTTCCCAACGAAATAAACTTCACCGCGAAAAAGAATTCACCGAATTTAAAATAGTAAGAAATAAAATATTATCAATGATAAGAAAACATAAAAAGATTTTTTTCAATGAAGCAATAAAAAGAAATGTCTCCAAGCATTTTATGGAAGAATTTAAAAGCTATATGTAATGAAGTTCACAACGATGCAAATTCCTTTTTATCAAACAAACTTCGGTATAAAAATAATTATTGAGGGTCAGAATAATATTTTAAATGCTCTATAATATGAACATTTTACAAATATCTCAAATATTATTGACCAAAACATCCTTGGTTGCTGAAAACTTTTCAAATCTTCAGAAAACTCTAGATGATAAATTTAAACATGCAGTATTTGAAATTGATCATATAACGGCATTTGAAGTAAAGAAAACTATAGATAATTTAAATCCAAATAAGTCTACAGGGTCAGATAGTATTGGTCCCAAAATACTTAAATATTGTGGCGATTGTATCACACCAGCAATTGCCTATATCACCAATCAAAGTATTGATCAAGGAATTTTTCCGGATGCATGAAAGAGGCGTGTGTCAAACCGATTTTCAAGAGTGGAGACAAAGAAGATCCAAATAATGATCGTCCAATTTCAATCTTACCGACCATATCCAAAGTGTTTGAAAGACATATTGCATCTCAGTTACAATCATATTTTATAAAATATGTTATCATTCATGATACCCAGTCAGGTTTTAGACAACAGCATTCGTGTCAAACGGCACTCATTCATTTAATAGAATCATGGTTAAAAGATGTGGATTTAGGAAAATATGTTGGTGCGTTTTTTTTAGATCTGAAGAAGGCATTCGATTTGGTAGACCACAATATACTTATACATAAACTGCATTTGTATCATTGTTCAAATAAAACGGTCAAACTGTTTACATCGTACCTTTCAAATCGGACACAGTTCATGAAACATGGTACTTTCACTACAAACAAATTGTTAGTGACATCAGGCGTACCCCAGGGTTCGATCCTGGGGCCGCTTCTATTTTTAATATATATCAATGATATTGCTTATACAACTACCACAGGAAAGTTAGATCTGTACGCGGATGATTCTACTCTATATGAAGCTGACCATGATATCCATCCTTAAAGTACGAACCCGACTTCAAGCTAATTTGAGAGCAATAAATAGGTGGTGTGATGAAAATAGTATGGCTCTACATCCCACTAAAACTAAATGTATGATTATAACTTCACATGTTAAACACAAAGCACTAAATAACAACCATATTGGAAGCCATGTTTAACGTTGAATCAAATCATGTCTTGCTGATCATTTTAGAAAAAGTCCCATAACAATATCACTTATAGTTGTCAAGAAGTCGTCACTAAAAAATTGTTTTTTTAAGAATCTATATTTAGCTTTGGCGGCCATCTCGGATTTCACATCAACGTGCATTTCTGCTAGGATCAACTAGAAACCATGGGTAACATTTCTGAAAAGTTTCATGAAAATGCATCCAGGAGTTTCAGAGGAGTAGTCGCTACAAAAAAAATAATTAAGGACAGACGGACGACGGACACCGCATCTGAGTGGTTGATGTCAGTGAGGTATTTAACCGGAATACGTCGTACAGTAATCCATATTTTTTTCCTACACAGCTTACAATGAACAAATTATATTAACTTCATCGAAATATAAAAAAACAACAGACATCCTCAAAATTTAAGATACAAAACATTTTAATTTATTTTTCAGAATGTTTGAAAAACACATGTAACAGTACATCATAAGCAGAAGTATGAAACAATATCTTTTACTCTGTGTTAGTTTGATGTGTTTCCAAAGCAAAGCAAAACATCTGTCTCTTAAGTGTATATCTTTCTAGCACGTAAGTATAGTGTGTATATTTCTAGCACATAAGTATAGTGTATATATTTCTAGCATGTAAGTATAGTGTATATATTTCTAGCACGTAAGTATAGTATATATATTTCTAGCACGTAAGTATATTGTATATATTTCTAGCACGTAAGTACAGTGTATATATTTAGTCTATATATTTAGTGTATATATTTCTATCACGTAATTATAGTGTATATATTTCTAGCACGTAAGTATAGTATATATATATTTCTAGCACTTAAGTATAGTGTATATATTTCTAGCCCGTAAGTATAGTGTGTATATTTCTAGCACGTAAGTATAGTGTATATATTTCTAGCACGTAAGTATAGTGTAAATATTTCCAGCGCGTAAGTTTCTGGCGCGTAAGTATAGTGTATATATTTCTAGCACTTAAGTATAGTGTATATATTTCTAGCACGTAAGTATAGTGTATATATTTCTAGCACGTAAGTATAGTGTATATATTTTTAGCACGTAAGTATAGTGTATATATTTCTAGCACGTACGTATAGTGTATATATTTCTAGTACGTAAGTATACGTAAGTATAGTGTATATATTTCTAGCACGTAATTATAGTGTATATATTTCTAGCACGTAAGTATAGCGTATATATTTTTAGCACGTAAGTATAGTGTATATATTTCTATCATGTACGTATAGTGAATATATTTCTTGTACGTAAGTATACGTAAGTATAGTGTATATATTTCTAGCACGTAATTATAGTGTATATATTTCTAGCGCATAAGTATAGTGTATATATTTCAAGCATGTAAGTATAGTGTATATATTTCTAGCACGTACGTATAGTGTATATATTTCTAGTACGTAAGTATACGTAAGTATAGTGTATATATTTTTAGCACGTAAATATAGTGTATATATTTCTAGTACGTAAGTATAGTGTATATATTTTTAGAACGTAAGTATAGTGTATATATTTCTAGCATGTAATTATAGTGTGTATATTTCTAACACGTAAGTATAGTGTATATATTTCTAGCACGTAAGTATAGTGTAAATATTTCCAGCGCGTAAGTTTCTGGCGCGTAAGTATAGTGTATATATTTCTAGCACTTAAGTATAGTGTATATATTTCTAGCACGTAAGTATAGTGTATATATTTCTAGCACGTAAGTATAGTGTATATATTTTTAGCACGTAAGTATAGTGTATGTATTTCTAGCACGTACGTATAGTGTATATATTTCTAGTACGTAAGTATACGTAAGTATAGTGTATATATTTCTAGCACGTAATTATAGTTTATATATTTCTAGCGCGTAAGTATAGTGTATATATTTCAAGCATGTAAGTATAGTGTATATATATTTCTAGCACGTACGTATAGTGTATATATTTCTAGTACGTAAGTATACGTAAGTATAGTGTATATATTTTTAGCACGTAAATATAGTGTATATATTTCTAGTACGTAAGTATAGTGTATATATGTTTAGCACGTAAGTATAGTGTATATATTTCTAGCACGTAATTATAGTGTATATATTTCTAGCGCGTAAGTATAGTGTATATATTTCAAGCATGTAAGTATAGTGTATATATTTCTAGCACGTACGTATAGTGTATATATTTCTCGTACGTAAATATAGTGTATATATTTCTAGTACGTAAGTATAGTGTATATATTTTTAGCACGTAAGTATAGTGTATATATTTTTAGCAAGTAAGTATAGTGTATATATTTCTAGTACGTAAGTATAGTGTATATATTTTTAGCACGTAAATATAGTGTATATATTTCTAGTACGTAAGTATAGTGTATATTTTTAGCACGTAAGTATAGTGTATATATTTTTAGCAAGTAAGTATAGTGTATATATTTTTAGCACGTAAGTATAGTGTATATATTTCTAGCAATTAAATATCAAAGAACAAATTGACTTGTGGTTAGTTACTCTTTGTTAACTTAGTTACTGTTCGTTATTTTATCTTGCTTTGCTATGCATTGGAAACATGCAGGGATTATAGTTTAAAAAAGCAGGATACATGGCAATCTTTATTTGTTCCTTAAATGGACGTACGGCAATCTTGATTTTTTTTAAAAACTCCATTAGTTTTTCTACATAACTTGCATTAATTTTAAGAATAGTTTTAATGCAAATTGTTTTAGCATATTATTAACTGTTGATTATAGTGTACCAATAATATATTTAAACCTATGGTAGAAAAAGCTGAAAAAAATATGAAAATCAAAATGTTATGAGATTATATGCAAGCAGGTTTAAAGTCAAAATTATACTGGATAAACAAATGAGACTCTATTTTCAAAGAATGATAAACACCTCAAAATTACCGTGTGTCCCTTTAACTCGCGGCGTCCCATTCGTTTTTCTACATAACTTTTATTTTTGCAATACCTATTAACATCGCGACACATAATGAGGTCAAATGGACTAAAAAAAACTTGAATGAAAAACTTTGATGTAAATTAACAAAGTGTAAAAAGTAGGTCAAGGTCATGTATATTGACCTGATTTGGGTAGGAACATATTGCTGTCATATAGATGTAAGTGTGTATGAAGTTTGGAAACTGTATGGCTTATGGTATCTGAGAAATTGGCATAATAAAAAACTTGAATATATAAAGCGGATGTACAGATGTACGGACGTACGAACGTAAGAACGTGACCTACGGACGTGACATACATCCGGACGGACAAGGGTAAAACACTATGTAACACTATATGGCCGCACCACTCTATGTAACACTATATGGCCGCACCACTCTATGTAACACTATATGGCCGCACCACTTTCTCGGCGGGGCATAATATTAGACGGTAGTAATCAAAAGATGAACTTCCTGTGGTGCGTACCACACATTCCTCAAAAATAAACCATTTGAGCAAAATTAAGTGAGTTACAAGGGTAACATATTAAGGTGGATTTTTTAACACATTATATTTGGAACAAGAGCTGTCGGAGAACAGCGCAGCTCGACTATTCGATTTTTCGGAGAATAATAAATTTACCATCAGAAAACAAGGCTACAACAATGTGGGGTGGGGTTGGGAGCACAACATAACTATGTGTAAGAATTGACCAAAACTACACAGAAATATGTAAAAAAATGTGGGTTGGGGGTGGGAGAGAGGCGGGAGTGTATGGTGGGGGGGAGTGGGGGTGATGAGGGCAACATATATGTGTAAGAGGGCAACATATATGTGTAAGAAGCTATGTAATAATTCACCAAAACAACACAAAAAATTAAGAAAAATAATAATTAAAAAATCGTGGGGGAGGGGGGGGGGCGGGGGTGGGGGGAGGGGGGAGGGGGCAGGGAGGGGGCGGGGAGGGGGTAACATATATGTGTAAGAATTGACAAAAGCAACACAGAAATATGTTTAAAAAAAATCAAGTGGGGATGGGGTGTGGGGGAGAGCTGGGGAGAGGCGGGAGTGGGTTGGGGCGGGGGAAGGGGGCAAAATATATGTGTAAGAATTGACTAAAACAACAAAGAAATATGTAAAAAAAAAAAAATCAAGTTGGGGACGGGGAGGGGGAGGGGGTGAGAGACGGGGTAGGGGTGGGGTGGGGTGGGTGTTTGCAAGAAGTTGTGTAAGAAATGACTAAAACAACACAGAAATATGTAAAAAAAAAAAAATAAAAAAAAAATAGAATTTCAAGTGGGGGGTTGGATTGGGGGGAGCGGGGGGGGGGGACATATGTGTGTAAGAATTGACTAAAACAATAAAGAAATATGTAAAAAAAAAAAATCAAGTTGGGGACGGGGAGGGGGAGGGGGTGAGAGACGGGGTAGGGGTGGGGTGGGGTGGGTGTTTGCAAGAAGTTGTGTAAGAAATGACTAAAACAACACAGAAATATGTAAAAAAAAAAAATAAAAAAAATAGAATTTCAAGTGGGGGGTTGGATTGGGGGGAGCGGGGGGGGGGGACATATGTGTGTAAGAATTGACTAAAACAATAAAGAAATATGTAAAAAAAAAAAAAATCCATGTGTGGGGCAGGGGGGGGGGGAGGGTGATGGGGTGAGAGGGGTGGTGGGGGGGGAGAGGGTTTGCAACATATATGTGTAAGAATTGACAAAAACAACACAGAAATATGTAAAAAAAAAAAAAAAAAAAGTGGGGTGGGGTGGGGTCGGGTGGGGGTGGGGTGGGTTGGGGTGGGGTGGGGTGGGTGGGAGGGGTGGGGTGGGTGGGGTGGGGTTGGAGCGGGGGTGAGGGTGAGAGGCAGGAGTGGGTTGGTGGGGAGGGGGGCTGGAGGGGGCAACATATATGTGTAAACAAAAGTTTCAAGTCTGGGCCGAGGTGGGGGTGATGGGGTGAGAGGCGTGAGTGCGTTGGGGGTTTGGGGGGCAACATATGTGTGTAAGAATTGACTAAAACAACAAAAAAAATTCAAGTGTGGGGCGTGGTGGGTGGGGTGATGGGGTGGGGGTGGGGGGTGGGGTTGGGGCGCGGAGGGTTGCAACATATATGTGTGTAAGAACTGACAAAAGCAACACAGAAATATGTAAAAAAAATATAAAAAAACAGTTTC